>PVKS010006182.1:0-21792 GCA_004027875.1 Aplodontia rufa
AATGCCTTCATACTGTCCCAGAGATTTCAGTATGATGTTTCCTCATTCTCATTCAATTCCAAGAACTTCTTAATTTCTGCTCTTATTTCCTCTTTTACCCATTCTTGGTTTAAGAGGGAATTATTCAAGTTCCAAGTGTTTAAGTAGTTTCTGTTGTTTCTCTTGTTGTTGATTGCTAAGATCATAGCATTATGATCTGACAGAATATGTGGAATTATATCCACTTTTTTATATTTGTTAAAGATTATCTCAGTGAACTAGGATATGGTTTATTTTAGAGAAGGATCCATGAACCACTGAGAAGAAGGTAAATTCAACTGTCTTAGGATGGAATATTCTGTAGATGTCTGTTAAGCCCAATTGATTAATAGAGTTGTTCAGATTGGAGATGTCTTTATTGAGTTTTTGTTTTGATGATCTGTCTAGAGTTGATACTGGTGTGTTGAAGTCCCCCAGAATTATTGTGTTGAGATCAATGAGGGGATTAATGTCCTTAATTATTTTTTCCATATATTTGGGGGGATTGTAATTGGGGGCATAGATGTTAATTATCATTATATCTTCTTGATGGACTGTCTCTTTTAGTATGATAAAGTGACCCTCTTTGTCCTTTCTGACTATTTTTAGTTGGAAATTAATTTTGTCAGAAATTAGAATCGCCACATCAGCTTGGTTTTTTGGGCCACAGGCCTGGTAGACATTTTGCCATCCTTTAACTTTCAGCCTGTGTCTTTTTTTGAGTGTCAAATGTGTCTCTTGCAGGCAACATATTGTTGGATTTTGTTTTTTGATCCAAAGGGCCAGTCTGTGTCTTTTAATTGAGGCATTGAGTCCATTCACATTCAAAGTTAGAATAGATATGGGAGGCTGAGTCTCAGACTTTGTAACAATTACAGAGTTTTGAGTCAACTTGGAAGTCAATTTGTGTATATTTTGATTATTGGCTTGCCCTTGTTTAAGGATTGAGGGTATCCTTGGCATTTTCTTCTGAAGGGAGAACATCATTGAGAATTTTCTGTAGTGCAGGATTTGTGTTCATGTATTTTGCTAGCTTGAGTTTATTGTTGAAGTATTTAATTTCCCCATCACATTTGAAGCTGAATTTTGCAGGGTATATTATCTTTGGGTGGAAGTTATTATTTTTCAACACTTGAAAGATATTGTTCCAAGCTCTTCTGGCCTTCATTGTTTGCTCTGAAAAATCCATAGTGATCCGAATTGGTTTGCCTCTGAATGTGATTTGGGCCTTTTCTCTAGCTGCTTTTAGAATTCTCTCTTTAATTTCTCTGTTATCCATTTTGTATATGATATGTCTTGGTGAGTTTCTCATTTGATTAGGCCTATTTGGTGTTCTATAAGCATCTTGGATGTGATATTCCAGATCAATTGTAAGATGAGGGAAGTTCTCGATTATGATTTCGCTTAAAAGGTTCTTGATGCCTCTTTGTTGTTCGGAGTTTTCCTCCAGGCCAATGATTCTCAGATTATTACGCCTCATCTCATCAAATATTATTTGGAAGTTCTGATTATGTAATATAAGTTGCTTCTCTTGTTTATCTTCTTTGAGTTCAACAATGTTTAGCCGATCTTCATTTTCCAATGTTCGTTCTTCAAGGGCTGAAGTTCTATTTTCAGTAGAGTATACTCTGTTGTTGGTATCATCCAGTGAAGATTTGATTTGGTTAACCGAATGTAGATTCTTGAATCAGATTGAGTCTAGGTTTCTTCATTGAAGAGCTGTATAACTTTGGATACGTTGATTTTCCCAGTTGTTTTTACGCTTCACCATATATTAGAACTCTCTTGAGGGCTGTATACATGCATATTTAGGGGACTTCTCCCAGTGTTTCTGATTCAGTAAGTCTTGGATGGTGCTCAAGAATTTGCATTTCTAGCCAGGCATGGTGGATACGCCTGGAATCGCAGTAACTCAGGGGGCTGAGACAGTATGATCAGGAGTTCAAAGCTAGCCTCTGCTACTTAGCAAGGACCTAAGCAACTTAGTGAGAACTTGCCTTGCCTCAGAATAAAATATAAAAAGGCTGGGGATGTGGCTCAGTAGCTAAGTGCCCCTGGGTTCAATCCCTGGTACCACCCCCCTCCCCCGGAAAAAAATGAATTTGTGTTTCTGACTAGTTCACAGGAACCAGACTTTAGAATTCTGATTAAACCTGAGTCTCAATGTTGCCATCCATGAAATGATGCTACTAAGTGATGATGATATTCAATTTGTATCCAGTGCTTGCCCGCCAGGTACACTACTAAGTGTGCTACATGATTTATATTGTTTTAATGCACAGAGAAACCTCATGAGAAAGGATTTGCTATGATGAATTTGCTAAATCCAACAGCTCTGAGAAAAGCAGAGGCAGAATTTGAATGCAGGTAGTCCGAAGGCCAGAGCCCTTGCTCTTTATTAACCATGGCCCTATGCCAGCTTTCTTTGGAAACTGAGATCAAGCCTAGGTGATCCACAGTAATATGGTATCTGCCCCTTAGTGCTTGATATGGGAGCTACTGGTGGTAATGCTGAATTGTTCTTTTAAAAATTGGACCAGTGAGCAGTTGGTTAACTTAGATGGTTACAGTGTGGTGCTAAAAATGACCCAAAGACAGGGCAAAAGAAAAAACAAAAAACAAAAAAAAAATGTAAAAGGAATGGCATGGGCGGGACTCGCGTGGGTTCCCCGCAGCAGCTTCTGTGATATGGTGCCAGGCTGGTGGCTTGGCTCCCTGAACCCCTTTCCTTCCTCTGCTCAATAGAAATCAGTACCTCAGTGAAGAGGGATAGTCAAGGAAGGTACAGTTTTCAGGAGTCTTGCCAAACCATGCTGTCTGGCATGATTTATCATGGGTAAAGCCCTTAGATTTCGCTTTCTCAGGTTGAGACAAACCCCAGCTGCAAAGCAGGTGAAGTAGTTCCACATCATCTGGACTGGCACAGGCTTGGCCAGAAGGGAGTGTTATCTGGAGCCAAGCTTTGGCATTCCTACTGGAACTTGAAACCACCGAGGTTCAAGTATGTTCCCCTGGGCCAACTTCGATGATCTGGCTAATATAGTAATTCCACTTTAACAACATCACAAGACAGGACAGAACTGCTCTGAGGAGAAAAATAGGAAGAGGATACAAGAAGATCCTGGTTACTTATTGCATCATTCTGCTGTTAATGAAGGTCTGTGGAATGATCTTGGAGGGAGGGGGACAGCCTCAAGCTATCACTCACTTTGCAATAAGAAGAAATCAGAGCCTTGATGTTTATAGACTTGTAAGCCTCAATCAGCCCCAAACCAAACTTGAATGAAAAAAAAAAGCAAACAAAAACAAAAACAACTATCTTGATTTAATGCTTTATCACCACTGAGTAAGAGAAACGGTAATAATGGTAACTTACTGTAGCAGAGGTTGTGAACTGGTATTTTGTATATCTGTCTGTATTTGGAAAATAATGTCTTTAAACTCAAAGAAGGCTTCTACTCTGCCTTTCTGATGTTTCCTTTGTACCTTGAGAAACATTAATCATAGGGCTCCAAGGAATTCAGAGAAACTTACTTTACAAAAATCTGGCCTAAACAGCAGTTAGAGGAATTTTTTTTTCTTGAAGAAGGAAATATACCTAAACCCAATTATTTGTGGTTGTCAGCAAAACTATTCCAGTCGCTCAGAATGCACCCGCTATTCCCAGGAGAAGGCAATATGGATTGCCATGGACAAGGGGAGAGTGACAAATGGGTACACAACTCCTGCTTCTGCAAGTGTGATTATTAAAACAAAAGCGTATACACAAGTACACTTATGCCGATGTCACATGCTTCCCCATAGGCTATTAGTACATGTTGAAAACTAAGACTTGGGAGAAATGCAGAACGGAAAATGGACAAAAGTCATGAAGAATGATGTAGCTTTCTGACCCTGCCACAGATGTTCTGAGCACCTGCGTTTTTCCAGAAGGAAATGTTATGTGGATTATTAGGACAATGTTAGCAAATGTATGTAGAGCTAGCTGGTGGGAGGTGGATTTGGAAAATCAAAGCATGATTATGTTTGGTAATGTTTTATAAGCTAAGGTCTACCTCATTTCTCTGACTGAAGGCTTCCTATACAAAGAAACACTGGGATCTGATGTTTCAGAATATTTCAGATCCTAGTACCTGTGAAGATCCCATTGCCAGTTACTTCTCTGTTATCATTAGCAGGAGACCTTTGATGTTTTCCAGCTACATAGTTTCTAACCTTCCTGAGAAATAAATGAAGCACTCGTTCTTTTACAGTTTACGTGTAGTGCTTCAGTTGTGTAATTCCACCGTCCCCTCCCCCTTCCTTCCCACTTAGCAGATCTCACAGGTGTCTGGTCAGACCTGTCAGGTGGGTCTCTGTTTGCCTGTCATTTGGGAAGCTGATGGTCTTACCTGGGCATGGCTGATTGCACAAAGCGGAACAGGGGTTAGTTTGAATTGCAGGTGTGAGCAATCAGTGCAGATCAGCACTAATCCATCGGCTGTTAGAGCCACCAAACTGCTGCACACACAGCAAAAAGAGGCAAATGCTGAGCGTGACTGTGTGTGGGGAGGAGTTGGCAGCAGCTTTCAGGGCTTTGCCTTTGCAGAGTGGGGTCTCAGCGACTCTTACCGTGACACTTCTCTACAGAGGCCCCCTTCACTTTGTGATGGTCCAAGAAATCATGGTGATGGCAGATGAATGAGAAACCGATCACAACTTCAGGCAGCTTATAGGTCGCAGGAGATGCAGTGATGTCCCACACCAGGGCTGAGTGCTCAGACTGTGGAATTCTGCCTTCAAATATCTATTCTTTTTTGTTGGTTCTTTTTAGTTACACATGACATTAGGATTCATTTGACATAATTATAAAAGCATGGAACATAATTTGTTCTAATTCAGTCCCCAGTAGCTCCCCTTTTACCTTCCCTCCCCTCCCCCAGGGCCCGCCTCGTACTCTACTGATCTTTCTGCTGTCCATATCAGTATTTTGTGGATGCATATGATGGTGACAGGCACGGCAGTATATTAATATATGTAATATATGTTCTATCATTTGTTGTCTGTCTGATCTCAGGTAAGTTTCCTGTTTTCACTAAGCTTTATTTCTTCTTCTACAAAATAGAGATAATATGTACTTTGAACAGTTATCTCGGGCATATAGTAGGTGTTAAATGCATGCTAGGTGTTATTTTCACTACTATTATCAGAAAGCAGTACATGTTAAGTGATTGATAGAAAACAAGAACAAGGACACACCCCTCCCAGTCTGGGAGGCCTAGGGAGCTTTGGGAGGGGGATAGGATGTAAACAACTTGAGCCTCTAAATTGACAGGATCAGAAGGAAATGCTAAATCAAAGGCTGTTCTGGGACTAGTGAAAAGTTTATTTGGGTTGGTATGACGATTTGGAGATAAAAGATACGGGTTCTTTTTGTCAAGGGCTGTACTCTGTAAGGGGTTAGTCCTTTCAAAATGATTTGAGATAGAAGAGCCCCAGCAGCCCCTTATCATTGTAAACACTGTCATTGCCACCCATCTGTCATGAAAAAGGCCAGCGCACATGGAAAGCCACGATTTTTCTTCTTGCCGATAAATTTGATGAGTCAATGTACGTTCCTTGATCAAAGAGTGTATTAGAAGTCACTTCTACTCCTCGGAACCTTTGCCTTTGATTAATTTTAATACCATAAACATGAGGGAGGAGCCTTCACAGCATGCGGAGGTTGCCCTTGGGATTCTTCAGCCCACTTGTGCATTGTATCAAAAAGTGATACATTATTATTTATTATTTCCGGAGGCTAAAGGAGGCTTAAGACTGAGATACACAGGACTGGAGAGGTGGCTCAGTCACAGAGCACTAGCTGGCATGCATAGGGACCCGGGTTCAAACCCCAGCACCACATACACAACCAAGTGTCGCAAAAACAAAAACAAGATGAACAAATAAATAAAACTGACTCTCTCTTTCCCTAAAAAAAAAAAAAAAAAAAAAAAAAAAAAAAAAGACTGAGATACCAGAAAGATGACATATGAGCAGAACTGATGATTACAGTGTCAGAAAGAATAATAGATGAAGCAAGGAAACCTGTCATTTATTAGCAAAGAGACCCTCAGGAAAACTTTCTCTCCTTCCTGGGTCACAGTTGCCACATCTAAAAAATTAGTCTGTCACACTGATCATCAGTGAAAATCATATTTTAAAAATTCTAAGTATTTTTCTTAGGCCAAAAGAGCCCTTTAAGTCAATTAATCCAATGCACAATTCCAAAAGATAAGTGAAATAAGTGCAGATGGGCACTAGTTGGTGGGTGAAGGGGCAAGGCCTCAGGGTGCTCCCCTTCATGATCCCCCTCAGAGTAAGGAGAGATGACATTGAGGCCTCTGGGGGTCTTCTCTTTTTTCTTTTTGGTAGCAGGGGCACTTTACCACTGAGCCACATCCCCAGCCCCGTTTCATTTTGAGACAAGGCCTCACTAAATTGCTAAGACTGGTTTTGAACTCGCAATCCTCCTTTTTCAGCCTCCTGAGCTGCTGGGATTACAGGTGTGCAGCACCGTGCCTGGCCATGAGGTCCAATCTTGATGGATTGCAAGATTCCTGAGATCTCCCATAATCCCAACACACTACGATCCTGTGACCGCTTAAATTGATGTGATAACAGAGGGCTTGAAGTTTCCAACCTTTCCACTAATTTGACCAAACAATTTTAGAAGACATTTGTCATTTTTACTTATATGATGGTTTTTATTCGTAAGACATTTCATTATTGTCTGCCATAGCTCTAATTCCAAGTGTCCTAAGAAGAAAAGTATTGAGATATATCTGCTTGTGCATTGGAAATATTCTTGCTCAGATAAGAAACTGTCTTTGTTAGGAATGTTACCAAGGTGCTTGTAAAAATATTGCCTGGTATTGGGACGGAGGTGGGGAAACTTAAAAGGGGAGATTTTCTCAAAAGCAGAGGAAGCTTCCCCTGGAGCCAGCTGACACTTGTCTATTGATGATCAGCTACGTTAGCGTAGCTAGGAGCACACAGAAGGGCAATTCTCCATCCCCGAGATATTTGAAGAAACAGAAAAACAGAAGATGTGACATCCCAACCCTTCAAGAGCATGCCAGTCCATGCCTGCCCCGTTAGAGCAGCTAATAACAAGCTGGAGAAGGTAATGCCCTGACACAAGGCTTGCCAGCCTAGCACCATTGCTTCAGCAGCAGACCTCAGTGCAGAAGAAAAGGAAGGCCTGACTGTCTATAATGCTACCAAGATTCTGGACCATGCTCTAAGCACATAATCATGCACATACCACAGAATAATGTATCAGAGACTTAGAAATCACATCCTGTACCAGTCTCCAACTGCTCTCTAGAAAATCTGTGGCCACTTAGCAACACTCCTTCTCAAGGAAGCAGCAGTACAGTCAGAGGATTCTCATGACATTATTATTATTATTATTATCAGTAGTAGTAGTAGTAGTAGTAGTAGTATTTGAGAGAGGGACAGTGAGACACAGAGAGAGAGAGAGAGAGAGAGAGAGAGAAAGAGAGAATCAATTTTATTTAGTTTTTCATGTGGCCTTCATTGCTCTGACACTTCACTGTGTATGTGGTGCTGGGGTTTAAGCCTGCATCCTTGCATATGCCAGGCAAGTGCTATAACCTCTGAGCCACTGCTCCAGCTCCTCCCATGACATTCTTGAGTCACTCAAATCACCTTAGCATCTGGGGAATCCCTGTGCCCAACGATGGATATGATGTTTTCTTCTGTTCCTTCTTTATGTCACAGATTCAATAAGGATATTTTTATCCTGGAAGATTTATCTTCAGAAAGTCCTAGGTTCGCCAATAATTCTCTGAGAGTTTTCTTGAAGTTCTATGTTAATTTCAAATTCTATACTAATATCAAATTACTACGGTAATATCTTCATGCATCTACATGTGCATTGCTATATTTATTTAAAAAGAAAAACGAAGAAACAAGCCCCGACAAACAGAAAAGTCAAAAACAAGCTGAACCTTTGTATGCTGGCTCTACCAGAAGGGATAACTGTGTTATTTTGAAGTATGAGGATCTTCCAATTCCAACTCTAATGCTTCAGAATCTCCATCAACCTCTCCAATCCTCAATTCTTCTGTAAAATTAGTTTAATTAAACTTAACTTGCAGAAGGTTGTGAGAAGTAAACTATGCATATAGGTACATATACAACCTTCTTCGTGTAGTTCTGCCCCATATGGAGTAATAAGTCGTAACTTTATCTTGAAACAGGGTCTCACTAAGTTGCCCAGGCTGGCTCCAAACATGATCCTCTGCCTCAGCTTCCCCAGTAGTGGGGGTCACAGGCGTGTGCTACCACACCCAGCAATTATTGTCATTTTTAAGCTCTATTTACTAATCAATTGATCCTGTCGCTGATTGACTGTGTGTAAAGCATGAAGTTATTAAACACAAACTACTTACCTAACTTCTGTAAAAGCTGTCTAGCCTTGGACAGGAGATTAGACAAACCATGTCTAATAATATATGCCAACCATCTCATGGTTCTATAAATGGGAAGTAAAACTTCATTTTAGACCTTAAACAAATATTTAAAAATTACTCTAAGAAATAGTTTAATATGTTGCTGGGAAGTGATTTAGTCTTTTCAGAGGCAATTCCAATATTAGACAAATACAGTGGCAAAGAAATATTGCTGCAGTCACTTTGCAGTCTCACTAGCTTTGTGCTAAAGTGACAAAGCTCAGGTAGCTAATTCTATTTAGAAAGGAAGATAGGTACTCTCTTTTCTTTATTCTTTTGACCCCTTTGCTGGTTATGATGTTTTTCTTAGCTTGTGCGAAAAAAAGAATTACTCAGTAAAAGTTTGGTAGGTATTTTTTTTCTATTGGTGTATTTTTTCAGCCAAAGTATAAGACCTTACTTAGATGACTAGCAATTAAGGAATTTTTGTGGTTTATTTCCTGATCTAACTGCTTACTTCTGAAGAAAGCAATTCTGACATGTTTGAGTTAACCTTACCAAACCAGAGAGCCAAAAATCTTTTGAAAGATTTAGATAGAGAAGTCAGGCTAGAATTTTAACACTAAAATGTTCCTAAAGGTTGCTTTTCATAGATCACCTAGACCATCCTTCTCCCTTGAATGCTGTTTCTATAGAAAATAAACCATTTTCCTGTACATTAGCTTAATATTTCAATAATACCAGAGACCAGTAGCCAAACTAGAAGTAAAACAAGTAACCAGATCAATGATGATGATTCTATTAATGAAATAGTTACTACCTAGAGAAGCCAAATAATACTTACTCAATTATTTAATTCTGGTAAATGCACATAGATGTATATCATACATATACATCATATATATACATATATATATATACATAGACATACATTCATATATATGTCTGTGTAAACACATCTGTTATGTGGGAAATATAGAGGAGTTAAGACACTAGGGTGTGGGTGTGTGGATGATGTGGGAGTGATTCTGGATTAGGATCAGGGACATATCGTTACTACATATGCATTTATGACTGTTAATTCCAAGTTAAACAACTTGGAATTAATAAAATCTTTTACTCACAAAGATATTGGAATAATGCAGGGTAGTGCCTGCATCAGCTGAGGCATGAATCAGTAGCTTGAGTGTGCCCCCAAGGACATGTTGCTGTTGGGGTCTATGGTGTTGGCTTCATCCAAGTAGGCTTTACTTATTTATTGTGAGATGATAGCTCACTACTTCTAGGGTACTTAGTTGGCCCAGGAGACGAATATGGTTGACTTTGCTCCAGCATTCTCTGCAGAGGTCCTGAGCTTTGTGCTGATTTTACTGGCTCAGTCACAACTTTGAGACAGCCATGGACCATATCCCTAATTAGACTTACAAGCTCCATATCTGGAGCCCTGAGCAGACTCAGCTTCTCCCAGAGCATATGGCCCAAGACTGGGGGAAAAGAAATCCTCTTGGAGTGGCGTCCAGGCAGAAAAATCCAAATTGAAACACAGAAATGTCCGTGATGTTGACCACCAGTTCACATAGCCACACTTTGGGAAAGTTTTGTTTGAAGGTGGAAGTGGAGTGAAGGTTGGGTGGGTAGATGAGTGGAGGGTGAGAGTTTGGAGATACTAGGGACTTCTGAGCAGCAATGTGACAGACCCAAAATGACAATCTAGGCGTTTAATAATAGTACTGCTGTTGCTGCTATCTTGCATGACTAGTGCTTCATATTTTCCAAAGCACTTTCACTTACTCAAGACCTTTGGATCTAGTGAGATAGGATGGGCAGGAAGTCTACCTATTTTACTGACAAAATAAGAGTCCAGAAGATTTATTTAGAGCTAATGACAGAGTCAACATGATGATTCAATCTCCTAACTTTTGGTATGCTTCTCTTTACACTGTATTAATATTTATAATATAAATTCTTATGGCAACTACATCAAAGAAGATTACTCAGTTTTTTAAGGTTTTCCTAATTTGTTCACAGAATGTTGAATGCCTGCTATGTGGCAGGCATTATGGTAGGTGTTGAGGCTCAAGAGAGGTAATACCACATAAACCAAGTAATGAGTCATAAGCTAAATGAAATCACAGAGTGGTACAACATTAATCTAGCCTTGAGAGAGGCGGAGGGGCAGTTAGGGACTGCTCATGGAGTAGACAGTGTCTCAGCTAAAACCTCAAAGGCAAGTTAGGGGGAACTAGCAGGAAAAGATGGAAGGATTAGGGCAGAAGGGAGCAGCTTTCCAACCACAGGAACGGCATGTACAAAGGTCCTGGGGTATAGGAAAACTGCACAGAGTTCAATACAGCTGCAGCACCAAGTGCCAGAGGTTGATTCATGGAATTGAAAGCTGGAGATATTGACTGTGCTCACATCCCAGAGCCATGAACGCTTTCACTTTATCCTGAGGGAATGGCGCGGCAAGAAAAAAGAGCTAGAAAGTTTATAGAATGGAAAAATGGGTGAGGATAGGCGGAAGAAATGGCACAGGAAGTCTATGATGTGATGCTTGAATGAAGGCAGCATCAGAGGAAGAGAAATTTGGATTTTTAAAATGTTAAAATTGTAAGTTTACAAAAACATTATTTTGTCCCAAAGAAACAGTAAGCGATGTCTATTCAGACCACTTAGTTTTCTCTCTCCATTTAAAGTTCACTTTAAAGTTTTTTTTCCATCAAATTTGTCTTATTCAGCAAGCAATTACTGAGGTTACTGAGCACCTAATATACGTCAGATATTCTCACACTGTCTGGGTAGTAATCCTCTTTCTTTCTTTCTTTCTTTCTTTCTTTCTTTCTTTCTTTCTTTCTTTCTTTCTTTTTCTCTTTCGTTCTGGGGATTGAACCCAGAAATGTTCTACTCTGAGCTATATACCCAGGCTTTTTTACTTTTTATCTTGAGACAAGATTACAACAACTTGCTGAGATTGGCCTTGAATTTGCAATCCTCCTCCCTCAGCCTCCCAAATTGCTGGGATTACAGGAGTGTACCATCACACCCAGCTGGTAGTAGCTTTCTGGTCAGCTGAAGTTTTTTAAAGTTCATCTGCATTTTGCACAATTCACAAAAGCAAACTACAGAACCAGCCTACATGTCCGTCAGTGGATGAACGGATCAAGAGAATATGGCATATATTATATAAAATGGAGTTTTATTCAGCCATAAAGAAAATGAAATTATATCATTTGCAGGAAAATGGAGAGAACTGGAGACCATTATTTTACGTGAAATAAGCCAAACTCAGAAGGCCGAGGATCATGTGTTTTCTCTCATATGAGGAAGTTAGAGAGGAAAAAGGAAACGAAAGGTGGGGGTGGGTATAGTAAAAGTCAAAGGGAGATCAGTAGAGGAAAAGGACTAAGGAGTGGAAAGAAAGAAGAGAAGGGGGAAGTGCTGGGCAGTGATATTGACCAAATTATATTGTGCACAAGTACCAATGTGTAACAACAGATCCCATCAATATGTACAACTATAATGCCAATTAAAAATATGGAAAAACATGATACCTCTGTATCTTTTAGACATATATAGTTGGTCAGTTCAGTCCTATTTTACAGAATTTCATAATCGTCCTGAATTCTTCTTATTTTGAGTTGAAAAGAGTCATAGAATAACTTGTATTTTGGAAATTTTTCCTAAGCAAAAGTATCTTGCTGATTTTTCTCACGGTATCTCAGAGAAAGGCAAAAAACGGACAAATCACCATAGCACTTGAACTGTGTGAAATTACTAGAGAAATCACTCCTAGGGAATTTTTAGGACTTGCTCAAATTTCAAAGTTAGTATAACTCTATATCCAATGGATGCAAATGTGGAAAGATATTAGCTTCTGCAGGGAATAAAAGGCATTAGGCAAACACGCAGAATGTATTTACTAATTAATTCAGCTACATTTTTGATGAAGTCCAATGCTTAAAAACACCCTATTTGCTTACGGAATTAAAAGTCTGCTCACTCCTTCATTATCAGCAGGCTGGGCATGCTCCTTTAGTGATCTCTAGGCTGTCGCAACGTTTTACAATGGACAGATAAAGGCAATTCTAATTTAGTGCTTATGTTAATTATCAGTAATGTTAAGTGAATATATTGCAGGTATTTACCTGTGACATTCATAGTTGCTGTATGCTAAAGAAAATGATTATAATTGTTCTTATTAGTTATCATGTTTCATGCTTCTGCAGTGAAATTCTCTCTGATTTTGTTGGGGGAATACCTTAATGAGGAAAAGGGGCTTACAATATTTTGAAATGTTTGCAAGGCACTAAATAGCATTTTCTAACTCCTTAGTCATATTTTATTCAAAAATTCCTTTGTATTGTTTTGTTTCTAAGCACGCATAAACCAGATTAAAAGGTAAAAATGGGGAAGCCAGACTAACTTTTAACTACCTTTTCCTTTTTGTTTTTGTTTTTTTTTTCAGGGCTGAGGACTGAATTTGGGGCCTTGCACATGCTAGGCAAGCACTCTGCCACTGAGCTAAATCCCCAACCCCAGACTAACTTTTTAAACTGATCATTGGCAAAAGAAATTATATCAGAGAATGCAAAATGGAATACCTCTGAGATTTGAAAAAGTTTAGATTTCTCTATTGTTTTTTGCTTTTGCTTTTGCTTATAGTTTGTCAGGAGTTGAAATATGGAAACATGAAATATATCTTTTGTTGTCTAAATATTACCCAAATGAACTCCACTGCAGAGTAAACCAGCCGGATAACTCGTTTTCATCGCACCTTCTCATTACAAGGAAAGCATTTTACTCTACCCTATGCTGAATGAAAACTTAAATTTCTAACATGTGGATTACCTGCCTGCTATAGATAAATGCATGATTAATTTTCAAAGTTGATTCAATATTCCAAACTCTGCTATGACAATAAAAACTGCCAGATGGTCACTTGAATTGATATAGAATAGTGCCTCAGTTATTTAAAGGGACTGGAGGAATGAGGTGTTTTGAAACAATGGATTGTTTACAGACACTGGAAGTTTAACTCTGTAGATGGTTTTCACTCTTAGTGCTCAAATCAACATGTCCTTTCCTGAATGTCCTTCCCTAATCTCTCTGCCAGCTGGTCAGGGTCCATATTCCCTTCTTTGTATCACCCCAGCATTTTGTATCATAAGCATCTGTTTCACTCTTCTGTCCAAATCAACTTCCCTCATCTCATCCATGAAGTCATTGAGAACTGGATTCTGTCGTACCCACATTGGTACTTTCAATGCCTTACATCAATTCATCACATAGAGAAGGGCGACTTTCACCACATGCTGGAAGCCACTCAAAAATAGTCCATTTCTTTTTTTAAAAAGTTTATTGAAAAAGAATCAAAATCTGATCACTTAGGCTCACATTGTAAGTCACAGAAAGTCTGTAAACCATTCAAAATGCAAGCCTGTGGGGGCTGGAGCGATGGCTCCGTGGTTACAGCGCTTGCCTGACATGCGAGAGGACTCAGGTTCAGCACCATGTACACAACGAAGTGTTGGAGCAATGAAAGCCACATGAAAAAAATAAATAACATTGATATTCTCTTTCTCTCTCTCTCACTCACTGTCCCTCTCTCTTAAAAAAAAAAAAAAAAAAAGAGTAAGCCCGTGGGTCTCTCTGTTCACGGCCAACCTTCCTAAGGCTCGTGTCCCCTTTAGCAAATAGGGATGAGGTGCAACTTGGAGGCTAATCTCCAGAGCTGTAGCACAATCCTGCGGGGTCCTCTGACTTGACGCTGACCCATAGCATCAGGGTTGATGGCTCACTTCTCAGTGCTTTGATTGACCTTCATCTCTCTGCCATTGCCAAAGACAGTCCCCAATTATTGGCTTTTAAACCAAATGGCTTGGTTTTCAGAGCAACCACCATCCTGTCCCTCCAGTTCATGCATGAACTGGTCCTAGTACATCGTTTTACATCTTTTTGGCCCCTTTCATTGCTATTTGTCTCTCGAATGCTCTTTTGTTTGTTTACTTTTTCTCCCTTTACCACAGGGAAGGTTTTTGTTTTTCTGGTTTTTTTTTCTTTTTCTTTTTTTTCTCTAGGCTGAATTTCTTTCTGGATGTTTACACTGAATATTTAATGTTTCCAGAAAGCTGCTTTCTGGAAGCAAGAGTGTTACCATAACTGATTTCCATTTCAAGTAATTCCTTAAATTTTAATTTTGTGTCTAAAGAAAAAAGAGAAACAAAATTTAATTTTGCAAGTGGAAAACAGAACATTGTGCAGGGATCAAGTTCAAGTAACTCTAAAATGTTTTTACTTTAAATTACTTTAGGATGAGATTCTTCAGACATTTTCTTTAAATTCTTCCATGACTCTCAGTAGTCTTTATTTTCATGTTTCATGGTTCTTACTTTGTGATAAGCTTCTGATAGTTAATCTAAATACTAGCTAAGTGATTTTTGTCTCTTCTTTAGAGCACACTTTCTGGGAAAACATAGATTCTTTGCTTACTGCCAATCGCAGTCTATTCCTTCAGACATTCAGTGGTTCTTTGAACAAAAAAATTAATTTTTAAGTCTCTATTTTAAGGATTTGTATAGGAACTTGCTAAGATGTTCCCTTAATTGTTGCTATCTTCCAATATGTATATTAGAGCAGAATTTCTCAAAAATATAATCCATTAACTAGCTGCATCAGAGTCAGATTTATTTAGTATTTATTTACTGGGAAGGAACTGTGCTTCAAATTTGCATCCCATAAATAAACTGCCCCCATATCTTCATTCATCCAGGATTTGAAGTTGTATTAAAATAAAGGTATCAATAATGATGTGAGTGTTCTATATTAATAAGTAGATTTCGATTCTCCTCCACTTTGTTCACCCGATGTTCTCCCCTCACCTGTTCTAAGCCAGCATGTTACGTTATTGTGGGTGTTGAAAGACTTTCCAGAAGTCAAGTAACTCTCAGTTACTTTTAAGTAATTCTGCTTTTCCAATTGTACATTCCACACTCTCCCTAGATGAGTTGTATTTTTAAAATTTTTTTATTAATGAGTTGAGTTATTATACAATCATAAATGCACATAAAGTAACAATATGATATGCATATGTTCTTAAATCAGAATTACCCTCACATCACCCACACACCAGTCTCTTGATTCTTCTATATTTTCCCCTACAAGAGATATAAATGCTTAGATTGTGAATTTGCCAGAATTAAATGATTGCATAAGTATTATTTAGATTCTGTCTCGTAGCTTTAAATGACATCAGTAAAATTATTTATTCCTCTGACCAGACCTCTGCCCTGCATTCAGACCCCATACTCAACTCCTCCCTTCTCTCCATTTGAATCCCCACAGCGCCTCATACTCCATGCCCGGCAAAGCTTAGGATGACTGAAGGGTAATTGTTTTTTTTTTTTTTAATTTTATTCAGAAATGCATTTGTTGAACAATCAAACAAGCTTCTAATGAAATAATATAATATATACATATAAATTCTGAAAATTAATTTTCAGAATTTATATTTATATAGTAATTCTTGATTTCCATCCCAACCTCCAAACCCATACTTCAAGCCTTCCCCACTCCAATGAGCAGTGTTACTTTCATCCTTTTTCTCAGGCCAGAAACCTAGGGGACATTTCAGATTCCTGGTTTCTGCCATGCCTTACAGTGGTTCGTTAGCAAGTCTTGGAGATCATCACTCGTATATGTTCTGGGTCTGACTGCTCTTCGCTCCCCCGGCTGCTATTGTGTTTGTCCATCCAGACACTGCTGCCCCTGGACAGTTCCTGCAGGAGCTTCATCACACTCTCCCGGCTCTCAGACCTGTACTCCCCCAGCAGCGGGATCACCTTTTAATAATATTAGATTGCTCTGTTCCACTGCTCAGAACCCTCCTGGGTGCTGCCAGCCAGGCTTAGAACACAGCCTAAGGTTTCTCCTTGGCCTATCAGAGATCTACCTGATTCGGGCTGCCTACTTCTCCCACCTCATCTCCCACCGCTGCTCATTTAGTTCCTGGCATCTTCCCACCTCAAGGGCTTTACACTGTGACCTCTTGTGTCTGGAGTCCCCTTCCCCACACCGCCCTTGATTTTCTCCAACCCTTCTTTCAGGTTGTGCACATATCAGCTCTTCGCGAGGACGTTCCTGTGGACACTGCTGCTCTTCCTTCACTTCCCATTTCCTTACCCTGCTGAACTTTTCTTCCAAGCATGCGAGTCCCCTAGCATTGCCTTCCACACTTCTTCTTCTGCCTGTTTGTATTGTTCCTGTCCGGGCTACTCTTCTGGAAGCCCGACTTCTCATTCATTACTGCTCCTATAGTGCCAGGAGCAGAACCAGCACAGCATCTCTGTTGAACGTGAGAACTTAATCCACGACTCTTCTTTATACATACATATTAGTTTAACTGTGCCTGAAAGCTTGCAAGGAACCATTTTCCATGGCCTAAACGGACAGTGATATGACTTCCGTTTGGATGATCATTGAAATAGCCTATCAGTCTTTCCTGTGTTGTTGGAAAGTGCTTCTGTAAGTCTGGTCAGAGTTTTTCTCTTCTTGAGACCACCTTCTTCACATTAGCCCACAGTGTGTCTCCACATCTGCGGAGGGAGGGGCTCCCCATTCTCACCCCAATTCTAAACTGTAACACTGCTGCGATTGTTCTATTTGGTATCACTGTGAATCTATGGGTACGAGTTATCCAGAGAGCTTCCTCTATGGCATTTCTTGATCTTAGTTCCTGATTGATAAGTTAGAGATACTTTGGACACGTTTAGTTATGTTTTTACTCACGGAGGGCAATGGAAAAACATTAAACTGGGATGTAGAAAGCCCGTTTTTTTTTAGCTTAGCTTCGCCAGTCATGCTGATGCAGATAGTTGAATATATTATTCCCAGAATTTCGTCTATGCATTAAATATGATAGAGTTCACCAGCAGACGTAAAAATAGAACAAAATATAACACTTTGCTCGCAGATTGGAGGTGAGGTGATTGGTATGTTAATTAAAGGTGACCTCAGTACTCTTAATATTAACCTCCTGATTTTCTCCAGTGTTTCAGGTGGGAAAAAAATTATTCTTCAATATTCGTAAGAATGAGATTGGATAAAAGACACAAATGAAGTCCAGACCAAGTACAAAAACATGGGCTCCTTCTCCTGGCTGCTCAAGTAATGCAGACTTAGTCTGAGCACGAGATAACTATCTCAACAGCCATTCCATTGCTCAGACTTCAAATTACAGTAATTATGACAATTTGTGCCAATAGCCATGAGGTGGGATTTTTGATGTGGTTAAAAATAACATCTGTAAAACCCAATAAAAATTACATTTTGCTAATTTTCTGATAAGATACTGTTTTAACTATACTGTGTCTTCTGCCGCTGCCGGTTTTCAATTAGAGCATTCCTTTAAAAAATTTTTTTAACCCATTTTGTCTCCAGGATCCAATTCCATCCTCAGCAATGCATTTGTTTTAATGCTCTTAATTAATTGTTTTGTGTGGATTTTGCCTTTCAAACTGATACTAATCTTTGAGACTTTATTAACATGCAGATTGCTAAATCTTGATAGAAAAGGATCAATAGCACAACTCAGCTTGCCTTTTCTGGCTTAGAAAACAGAGTTCCCATGACGGCCCACTCAGCCAAGTCAGTGCAGAAAAGGACAATGATCAAGTGAATAATGGGGCAAGCAGAATGGATCAGGTCTGCAGTTCTATCCACCCCAGAAATTGCTAGCTCAGCCTAGAAAAGCCTTTGGCCATAGTTCACAAAGAGTCCCTCTAGTGTCCTGACATGGGCCCTCATGTCCGTATGCTGTGTTTCCTTTCAGATTTTTTTTTTTTTTTTTTTGGTACTGGGGATTGATCCCAGGGGTACCTTACTGCTGAGCAACATCCCCAACCCTTTTCATTTTTAATTTTATGACAGGGTCTTGCTAAGTTGCATAGGATCTTGTTAAGTTGTTGAGACTGGCCTCAAACTTGCAATCCTCCTGTCTCAGCCTCCCAAGCCAGTAGGGTTACAGGTGTGAGCCACCGTGTCTAGCTCTCTCGGTGATTTTTTGATTAAAATAATTACATATATTCTTACATCTTTATCGCATAGATTATAAATGATTCAGAGAGCTCAAGTGGCCTTCCAACCTCATTCAGTTGATGGATGAGTACCAAAGCAGGGCATACATTAGGACGTGTTCATTCTCCTCCCACTGGTCTTTTGGTCAAACCACATGGCCTCTAAGCCCATATGGTGACGTGTGGTTGGGGTGCCCCTCTGGTGCCTGGGAGATCATTCTCTCTTATTTATCTTTGGTCTCCTGTCTACTCCTTCTTGCTTCTAAACAAACCAATATAACTCTCTCTTAATCCATGCCCTCCTCCTGCTACCGCCCTCATCTCTTTCCTTATATTTTTATAAATAGGCTACTCTTACTGGCTGTACATTTTCACACTCACCCAACAACACATCAGCACTAAACCAAGACTGATTGGCAGTTTCTCAAATCCGATCCTTCCCCTGCATCTCCATCTTCACCGTTCCATTTCCGGCCCTCACCATCTCTCCTCTGACCAGTGGACACTGGGTGATGTGGGAAACTGGAGCTTATTTATGCACTTGCTCACCAGTTGCTGAGGATGTTGTGGTTGGCAAGAAAGATCCTCATCAAGTTTTCAGGATCTTTTGGCCTGTTCCGAGGTGAATAATTAATCTACTTCCTCCAATTTCCTCTCTCTACATCTCTACATCTTCTTACTCAAAAAGAAAACTTCAACTCACTGAAGAGACCATAAGTCAGTAATTACATCCCTTTACCTGTATTAACCTCTGAAAAATAATAACTAAAGCAATAACCTAGCTATTACTAAAAACGCAAGCCATATTCTCTAACAGTATTTTTTACCCTCCAAAATAAGTGATTTTGTGTGTGTGTGTGTGTGTGTGTGTGTGAGTGTGTACACATGCCGTGGTATGAGTTTACAAGTAACTTTTTGTGCAATATTTATGAAGACATCTTCTTACTTTATCATTATTATTTCTAAACACTCAAGTCTTATTCATATAAAAATTAACATTCAGAGATTTATCTTTTTGTCCATTTTCTTAGACTTGCAGTGAATAATCTCTTGCTGACTGAGCAAACGAATGATTTAATACATTGTATCATCCAGTTCTTCCCCAATCTTTTTCTACTTTCTAATCCATTCCCTTTGTTATTTAAAATTCTCTCATTGGAAACAGAGGAGGCATTTATAAGTTATCTAAGTTCATTTATTTATGTACTACAGTGCTGGGGGTTGAACCTGGGATCTTACACATGCTAGGCAAGCATTCTACCGCTAAGCCATATCCCTGGCCCTTAGTTTATCTAAGTTTAAGTAAAAAATAAAAACGTTCTTTTTAGGGTGACTCAATTTTTTCATTTCTTTATTTGTGCTTTAGCTTACTATTAAAAGAGTTTGATGGGCTGGAGTGGTGGCTCAGCGGTTACAGTGCTTGCCTGGCATGCATGAGGACCTGAGTTCAAATCCCAACAGCGCCAAGTGTTGGAGCAAAGAAAGCCACATGTAAAACTAAATAAAATTGATTCTTTCTCTCAAAAAAAACAAAAGAGTTTAAAGACTCAATCATGCTAAGAAATTAGCCCTTACTGAATGTTTAAGTGACATGTTAGGAAATCCAGGCTCTTCCTATGCCTAGAACATTAATAAATACATCGTAAAGAGTCCTGGTAATTTTAGGAAGCACCACAGAGTTCTAAAGGATCAATTCCATATCAAATCATAAAGAGAGCTGGAAAGAAATAGTCACCTTTAAGGGTCATATTGTTGATCTGGCCCAGTTTTGTGTTTTTGTTTTTTTTTTTTTTTACTGGTCAAGTTCAGTTTAATGACAAAAATAAGTTCTGATCCATATCAGGCACTAGCACCATCATATTTTCTTTTTTTCAAAATTTTCTTATTTTTTTAATTAGAATTATATGGAGATACAATTGAGGGGAAAACATTATCAAACTAACAGTAATCAATGTATATATACATTGTTATCCAGGGGTAATGGATCTGGCCCAGTTTTGATGTGAGAAGGAACAGTAAGTGAGGGCCTTGGTTTTTATTAGTAGTTTTTTGTTTGTTGTTTGTTTGTTTTTTGTAACAGGAATGAACCCAGGGATACTTAATGACTGAGTTACCTCCCCAGCCCTTTTCAAATTTTATTTTGAGACAGGATCTCGTTAAGTTGTTCAGGACCTTGCTAAGCTGCTGAGGCTGGCTTTGAACTTGTGATCCTCCTTTCTCAGCCTCCCAAACCGCTGGGATTACAGGCATGTTTTTTAACCTCATGCAAGCCATGGCTTACTTATAAACTTGCAGAAGCAGAGCTGAGTAGTTAGAAGGGGACAATGAAGGACAGTGGGAAGGACTTGCTTAGCCATTCACCCTTTTCCACCCAGAACCACCCAAGAGATCCTAGCTTGAAGAGAGCTCAGCCACAGACCTGTGAGGGAGGGGCCGTGTCCCTTTTTCTTCCTAGCATGATCCCTTTCCCTGAGGAATGCTCATCAGTGAAAGTAGTTTCAGGTGAATGTTTTTGCCCGAATTGCTATGGGCTGCCAAGTACATGGGAGTGAAAAGGGGGAAACAAAAACCTGGTCTATTCTTGCAAGTTTGGTTTGAGTAGGCAAGAAAAGAGAGTGTGGCCAGTGGAACTGTGGAATCATAAGAGGCTGCTTTATGTTTTGGGCAATGGGTGTTGAAAGCACCCTAAATATTTTTTAAGAGAGAGAGGAACAGTGAGAAAGAGAGAGAGAGAGAATATCAATTTTATTTAGGTTTCACGCGACTTTCATTGCTCTGACACTTCGTTGTGTACATGGTGCTGGGGTTCAAACCTGCGTTGTCGTGCAAGCCAGGCAAATGCTGTAACTGCTCAGTCAGTCTCCTGAGCCACTAGGTTTACAGCTGTGCCCACTGTGCCCAGTTCGAATTTTATCTTAAAGATTTTCATATTTCTTGAAGAAAGTGATATGTGTGCGTTGGTTGTCAGTTCACAATCAGAGTTAAGTGCCTTAATATCTTCAGTGAAATTTGCACTGGAAGACTTAAAAAACAAATTTTCAATCTGAATTTTGTGATCTGAAAGTCAAAAAACGAGTTAATTAATAGTTTTTAATGGGCAGTTACTTTAGTTATTAGTAACATTGAGCACCCCTCATATGATACTGGTATCATTGAGCAAACATCAGGGTGTCCACAGAGCTACACTTCCTCAGGACATTCTAGGCGAATCTACTTCCCAGCCCTTCCAGCTTCTCAGGGCTTCTAGCATTCCTTGGCTTGTGGCC
>PVKS010006182.1:21892-80162 GCA_004027875.1 Aplodontia rufa
TTTTTTTTTTTAAAGAGAGGACAGTGAGAGAGAGAGGGAGAGAATCAATTTTTATTGAGTTTTTCACATAGCTCTCCTTGTTCTGACACTTAGTTGTGTACATGGGTGCTGGGCTTTGAACCTGTGTACTTGCGCATGCTGGGCAAGCGTCGTAACCATTAAGCCACTGCTCCAGCCCCCACAAGAACAATTTTTAAGATGCTTTATTTCTTAAAAAATTTATTTCTGGATTTTAGGTGCTAATAAGGTAGAGCACAGTGTTTATTTTTAGGAAAAAAGTCCTCTTTTTTATTTAAAATGAGATCCACAGGGTCCATCTCCTAATTTTCCAAAGCAGAAAGGAAGAAGACTATGATTTTAGTTTAAAATGTAATTGAACCTACCCCCAAGAGTGCAGTCACACAGTTTCTGTGGGCGAAATAATTGGAAAGATCCAGGACTATCAAATATGAAGTCAGATTTGAAAAAGATTTATAGTATTTGTAACATGATAATGCCCAGATTTTTTCTTACCTTGCCAATAAAATTCCATGTAGATGTTGCTTGGGGTATTTTAAGTTTTTATTATCAGAAGGGGATATTGAAAGCAACAGGTTTTAATTTAGGGTGTCAGTGTAGAGTGAGAAAAACATATAGTTTAGGTGTCCCATTTACTAGTCTCATACTGTTATTAAATTACATATTGAAGACACTGAATTAATTATATATTACTTATTAAAAATTGTGCAGCATAATTTGATCTAAACTGTAAACAATGTTAGTATATCTACAAGATTCAGATGAGCTAGACTAAATTCTATTTAATTTCAAGCATTTGGTGGGGCTGGGCAAATAATAGATTGGTTACATTTTCACTTTATTTCTTAATCCAGATGATTATCATCATATAGATTTGGCAACAGACAACCTGTGGATTGATTAGATGGGATCAGGCAAAACAGAAAGTAAAATTTTATCTGAAATAAATACAATGCCAGAATTCAATGTAATCTTAATTTACTGGCTTTTATGAAAGCAAATTTATAAATAACAGCTTTAAAAAATATACTTATCAGTTCATCTCATTTTTCGTATTGTTTTTTGGTACCAGGGATTGATCCCAGAGGTGCTTAACCACTGAGCCACATTCCCAGCCTTTTTTATTTTTTATTTTGAGACAGGTCATCGCTAAATTGCTGAGGCTGGGTTTAAACTTGCAATCTTCCTGTCTCAGCCTACAGAGTCACTGGGATTACAGGCATGTGCCACCACACCCAGTAGTTCATTTCATTTTTAACAGGGAGATTTGCCATAGTTAACCATTGCTTGTGACCCAGTGATGAGTTTTAAATAATTTTTAATTAATTTCAACTGGCTGAATCATCTTTTGCCAGATCTCACCGTGACTGACATTACTTAAAAGTATATCAAGGCAAATTCCATATCTGGATAATACGGTACTAAGCAAAATTTGTGCTCTTTTAAATGATCTAAAATTCATTTAGATTATAACGTGATGGTGATACTCTCATGCTAACTATTAATATTTTGTGGCACATAAAGCCATTTAAATGAAATTTCCACAGACACAGGACAGTGGTAAGTATTATAAATCAGATGAGTTCATCAAAGTAAGATTTCATTTCTTAATATTCCATATCTGACGATACTCAGATTTTGTATATTTCCAATCAGATGGTGACATTGGGATGTCTATAATCTCCTTTTATATATTATATGCCTATGAAAAAATATTCAACATCTTTAGCATTTATGGACACAGAAAAACTACACTGAGATTTCATCTTACATCAGTCAGAATGGCAGCCATCAAGAATGCAAACAATAATAAATGCTATAGAAGATGTGGAGAAAAAGGACCAATTTTACACTGTTGGTGGTATTGTACATTAGTACAACCACTATGGAAATAAGTATGGAGGTTCCTCAAAAGACTAAGCATGGAATCATCACATGACCTAGCTGTACCACTCCTCAGTATTTATCCTAAAGAATTAAAGTCATCATATTATAGTGATACTGGCCAAATTTTATTGTTATATTGTGTGCATATACAAATATGTAACAACAAATCACATCACTATGTATAACTATAATGCACCAATAAAAATATGGAAAAAATTCTTATACACCTATCAAAGTAGCTGCAACTTCATCCTGGTATTATACATTATTACCATTATTATTTTTTAAAATTTCTTCCTCGTTCATTTTCTTTTTTTATTCTATTTTATTTTTTTATGTGGCTTTTTTCTTTCTTTCCCGTTTTCCTCCACGTAGTGGTGTTTGTGGTGCTGGGGATCAAACCCAGGTCCTCGCACATGCCAAGTGAGTGCTCTACCACTGAGCCGTGGCTCCAGCGCCTTCTTCATTCTCTTTCAAATTTGGAAAGTATGTTCACATATCTTACAAAAGTCTGTCTTTAAACATACTTGCAAAGTTACTTTCTGTCTTTTGTTGTAAGGACAGGCACAGACCTTCTAAGGAAGAATGCAGATTTTAAAAAAATATTCTACCTGAAGACTAGGATTTGGGCATGATGATATTGGTAAGTTCTTTGCGATCAGTAGTGTTGGGTACCATGGAGACTCAAGCTGACGATCTCGGTACAGATAGCAGAATGATCTCCTGTTTTCCACTGGGCTGTCTGGGGAAAGCCACTGGTTGAATGGCATTGCATGTGATATGCACAAGACTAATGAGAAAAGCAAACATTTTATTAAAATTTGAGATTGCGGAGCTCCTCGGGCTTCCACAGTCTTCAAATACTGTTTCTCAATGGCCTTGGGCCAATTACTTAGCTTCCTCACCTCAGCTTTTCAATTGGTAAAATGGGAACTGTTATAGTGCGATTAATTTGTCTCCTAAGGGGGTTGTTTATATTAATTAACTACGGTTAAGAGCTTTGAAGATGAAAAGTGCTAACTACTTATGTCATGATTACCTGTGGAACAGTGGAACATGGTAACTGCTCCACTAGATGAAGGCCTCACCTGTGAGGTCTGTGGGAGGGGTGAGGACCCAGGGCAGCCAGGCCCCCGGGAGCAGCCTTCCCGGCTGTGGGTTAAACCATCTGAATCACCTTCTGAATATCCATTTGAAATTCCACAACTCGGGCCCCACACTCTGCTCTGGCAGTGACCACAATGACGGTTCTGTGCTCAGCAATGTTTCCCCCACAAACTCAGCTAAATCTTCCTTTACGTATATTCCAAAGAGTATTCATTATTTCTGACTTCTCTCTCTCTTTCTCTCTTTTCTTCTTCTTCATTTTTTTTTTAAGAGAAAGGGGCAGTGAGAGAGAGAGAAAAAAAGAGAATCAATTTTATTTAGTTTTTCATGTGGCTTTCTTTGCTCTGACACTTCAATGAGTACGTGGAGCCAAGATTTGAACTCTCTTCCTCGCACATGCCAGGCAAGTGCTGCAACCCCTGAGCCACCATTCCAACCCTACCAATTTCACTTTTTCAAGCGTGCTCACGCCCACCCACAGAGGATGCTAGGACACGCGAATTGCTGTTGTCCACAGGGGAGAACATTTTGCTTTTTATTTGTATTGTTCAAAGCAAACCAAACACAACAGGGGAACACAAATGGCTCTTGCTTTGAGCCAATGAATATTTAAAGATATTGATTTACTTCCTCTAATAGTCTTTAAGAAATTCAAAAAATAAACATGTGAGACAAAGGAATAAAATGTCAAACTTTAAGCTTGCGCTTTCACTGGGGACTATCTTTGCCACTGACCGTATCATTACCTACCTAGCTATGAGGTCATATTTCTGCACTGTTCATTAGAATTTATCTTCAGTTTCACAGCAAACCATAATCTCATAGCCAATGTGTTTTAGTCAACATCTAATGCATTGGCGTATTTATTCTAGGGCACATTAAGGAAAACCCAAGGGACAGAGTGTCTCCAAAACTCTTTGGATTATGACTCTTGGTAATACTTTAAAATATTTCATTTAGGGTATCATTTTGCTAACTGACTCCAGTATTCTAATGATTTGTAGATGAGATGCAATTCCATTTTATTTTGAGATAGTTTATAAAGCTTTCTTTATTGAATTTTCTCCATTTTTATTTCCTTTCTTACTTATGCTACATATGTTACTTTGTTTTAAAAAAGGATTTAAGGCAGCTTCCTTTACTAGGAAACACTTCTCTCGGTTGTAATCCTTAAAGCTGATGGACATATCTGAAGTGGGATTACGGGGAAACACAAATTTAAATTAATTCTCATTTCAAAAGCAACCATTGGAATCAAGCTTAAGAGATTCCACAGCATGGTGAAAAGCATGTTAGAATCTGAGTCAAAACATGATTTGTACATATTCATCTTGTCGCTTCCTTGGCAGTGCAACTTTGACAAATCGTTTGACCTCAGCTGCTACCTATGAATTGAGAGTAACAATACCTTCATCATAGATTTTCTCTAAAGATTAAGTGGCCAATGTTTGTGAGAGTGTCCCTGGCATCTGATGGGCACCACGCACGGTTTATTTATCCTCTTTGACCAGGAGAATCCAGTGGAGATCCTTGCCAAGGGACCGTTTCAGATTTTAATCCAAAAGCTTGTGCTTGTGTCTGTTATTTTCTGGGAAGAGTTTGTTCTTGAAGAATTTTCTCAGCTTCTAACATGGCTGTAGCTTTCTCACGCTGTGAGTCACAGCATCCATATTAGATGACAATTTTCTTTTAAATAATTTAATCTTAATGGGAAAAAAGGTTAATCCCCAATGATTCAAGTGGGAAATCAGTGATGTAAATGGAATATTTTTCTAAATATATTCATACATACATATAAAACACAAGCTTTCAGAATGGTGAGCTGAGGATATAGTATACGATCTGGGTTTGTGTAACAACTTAACGTTTTACAGTCTCTAATCCACGTATCACCACATCCACCGTTTTGAAGCTCCAGCTACTATCCAATGAAGAAAACAGCTGTCCCTTAGTCAAATGACAAGGAAATCCTCATATAACCTTAAAAAGACAGAGAAAGGAATGGGGAAGTGCCTAAATTGAACAGAAGAATAAGTCCTTTCAGAATCCAAGCCCAAATAAATATTTGAACAGGAATGGTATCTTCATGATGTGGTGGAAAGTAGGTCCATTTCAGGCTCCACAATTTGGCAGGCTGGCATGTTGACTTTATCACCTTGGCATCACGGGGTTCAGACACCTTCCTGCAGCTTTCATCACTTGCAAGCACACATCCCTTGCCCCAGGTGCTGGAGACCTGGCCACTTGTGCAGGCCAGCAAGTTGCGCCCAGGAACATCCTTGGGTACAGCATTCCTGGGACTGGATTCTTCTCTTGAACCTCCCATCATCCCTCTTTAACTCCCCCATGTTGTTTATTCGTTTCTTTGGTTGGTTGGTTTTGATACCAGGGATTCTACCCAGGGGTGCTTTACCACTGAGCTCCACCCCTAGCCCTTTTAATTTTTTTATTCAGAATTTTATTTGTTGAACAATCAAACAAGCAATAATATAATACATATATAAATTCTGAAAATTAGATTTACCCCCAAGAGCCTCCCCAATTACCAACCTTTATCCCTATCCCCTTTCCCAATACATCTCTACAAATGCCTTAGGTTGTATGTCATTACACCTTATCCAGATTTAAAACATGATAATAGACCTCCTTTCTCAATGGCCAGGGTCTAGCTCCAGCCTCCACAGATAAGTGAAGACATTTGATCCTTGGATCTCTGGGTTAAGCTGATTTCACTCAGCATAATTTCTTCTATAGCCATCCATTTACCTTCAAAGACTACAATATCATTGTTTCTAATTGCTGAGTAAAACTCCATGGTATATATGTACCACTGTTTTAAAGCTAAAAAGCTTCTGCACTGCCAAGGAAACAATCAAAAGTGTCAAGAGTTTTCCTACAGAATTGGAGAGAATCGTGGGCTGTGATTCCTCTGACAGGGGCCTCATATCCAGAATCTACAAAAATCCTTTTAATTTTTAATTAAAAGGATTTTTAATTAAATCCTTTTAATTAGATAGGGTCTTGCTGAGTTGAGTAACACCTCACTAAATTGCCATTGGCCTCAAACTTTTGATCCTTCTGCCTCAGCCTCCTGAGTACCTGGTGTGTGCAACCACGTCTGGTCGACCTTATTTTTGAGTCACACCCCATCAAATGCTGTATAAGCTATACCTGCTTACATCCCAGGAATCCCACTTTCTGTATAGTAGCCACTAGAACTGACCATAGTTCTATTCAAGACTGAGTTCTTATTCCCTCCTTTTAGTTTTATGGTGAAACTCCATACAGGCAGGTTGATCGAGAAGAAAAGTAAGAAGGCTAACTGAAAATTTTGCAAGTTTGGGTGATAGATCAGACCAAAAAAAGGAAAAAAATGTGGCCCAAAGCACCCATAGCTCAGTCTGTTCTTGCAGTGGATAAATGGATTGAAAGGCCATTTGAGGGGCAACTTAAACAATCATAAAACTAGATTCTGCCTGGTTTCAGTCTTTATTGGTTAGCATCTAAAAAGGAGATTAATTTGAGTGGCTATTTCTGAGAGCTAAGGACTCTGTTTTGCATCCAGTACTCAGAGTCCCACCACTAGTGAGTGGCCTCAAAACCATGACGTCATGTAACAAAGGTCGAAAAATAAGTTTGAAAAATGTCATCACTCACTCATATGAAATTAAAAAAACAGAAATAATTTATTGTCCAAATGAGAGTCATCCAATCTGTATAAGTGTTTTTAAGTATTTGTAATGTTTTCAGAAAACAAATAACTTTGCATGGTTTTTGTAAGTCCCTCCATGATTGAAATGGTGCGTCACATGCTTCTTTTTAACTTGCCTTAGGCTTTAACTTTTAGAGATCAATAGTTTAATCATTATGATTGCTTATTATTTTAAAATAACAATCATTGTGTATCAATCACATTTAGGTTAGCTTGCTTGTTTGAACTGGATCACCCCCTTGCCATATTCTCTATTCTTCAAGGTTGACTTTGGGAGGCTTGACAAGGTCCAGATTTTCAACAACCAACCATCAAAGAAATAAATATGATGGTCACTCTG
Source organism: Aplodontia rufa (assembly GCA_004027875.1). NCBI lineage: Eukaryota > Metazoa > Chordata > Mammalia > Rodentia > Aplodontiidae > Aplodontia > Aplodontia rufa. The sequence goes on from PVKS010006182.1 coordinate 28,957, forward strand.
GTAGGCAGCTTATTATTTGGAACAGAGGCAGGAACAAATAGGTTTGATTCTTGCACAGTGTTCACTCAAATTTACAAAGCTAGGGCTTAATGAACTCTCCTGTGAATTTAAGGACAAATTGCCCAGCAAACGTTGATAGGATACTATGAGATAATGTCTGTAAAGGGCACAGAGTCTGGCTCATAAGGAAGCACTAGATGAGTAACAAGAGTGATAATACCGTTGAAACAAGCCTCCAGATTTCATTGAAATCAAAGAAAGAGAAAAACTGAAGACCACGTAAGCCATTGCACATAGTTCTTCCGCTGTGCTCCACCATGCAGAGCCAAGATGTACTCTGAAATTTCTTAGATCACCATGGAAAGATATCTTTCCTTTAAACTTAGATTTAGTTTGGAAAGACAGTCTGTAGCACTTCTCCAAGGTCGCTGGCTTAACCTGCTCTGGCATTGACTGTATGCCAGTAGAAACAGTCTAAAGTTTTATTTTAAAAAAAGAAAAAAAAAAAAAAAGGATGAAGTTGCAGGGCTTTGTCAACCTTTGGATTCCCAGACGGTCATTATCAGCTTTGGTTGGCAACTTCCTTCCCATCACTCTCCTGCCTCTATTCTTCACTGACCTGCTGTGTAAGAACTACGGCTTCCAGGGGATGCTCAAGACTTGGCAGTTGGGATGAACTCTGAAATAGTGTTCTACAAGAGGGTAGATCTCTCTCTGACTGATCTGTGTGTGGCAGCTTCACTGGGAAGGGAGATCGCCAAAATGGTGTGTGTGTGTGTGTGTGTGTGTGTGCACGTGTGCATGCATGTGCACATGTGTGTGCATGTATATGTGTGTGTGTTTGTAGGGGAGGGAAGGCAGCAAAACACCACCCCTGTCTGAAACTGGCCTAAGTCCACACTGCCATTAACTTTTCTAAAGATGAACCCCAATTCAATGGCTAATAATCTCAAGCTGACCATCAGGACTTGGCAGTATTGCCAAGTGCCCCAGGATGCAGGATCCCTCCAGGACCTGAAGCATCTTCAGATGCACTTGGCCTGCAAGTTCTCTGAGTAGCCATCTATTCCATCTTTGTGACCATGCTGATTTCAGGAAATAGCAAAGCCTGAACATTCAGGATCAGCATGCCAAGGTTTTAGTTTGGCCTCCAGTTGCCAGATGCCGCTAACACCATCTTTTCAGAGAACAGCGGCAGCAAGTTATTCTCTGTGGTTTGTCACCTTCTGATTTTTCTGTCCTCCTGGTAGTTGGAGGTAGGTAGGCGATTGTGCATGGGATGTGGCAGGGGAGCAGAGATCAGAGAGGCAGAAACTGGGCTCCAGCGGATTTCGTGAGCCTACGCTAGGACTTAGGGCGATGAGGCAGGCTGGCCTAGCTAGGCAAGACAAGATCTCAGCATGCTAGTTCTGACTGAGGCCAGCTTGAGTGCACAACTGAAGGGGTGCCTTTGCATCCCTCGTCTTGAACTTCGATCCCTTTCCCTTCAGTCTCACTTTCTCTACTGCCACTCTTCTTTGTGTATTTCCTTTGTGTCTTTTTAGACCCAAAAAATATGCTTTAGGCTATTAATACAGGTTAATCTTAGGTGGCACATCCTTCACTTTTAAAACTTTGTGTATTTTTTGATAACATTACTTGTTGTTAAGAAAAGTGAATAAATGCTCCCCTTCCCCAAGCCTTCTAGATCAAAAGTGGTTCTTCCTTCCATCCCAGCTTGATCAAAATTTCTGTTTCCCAAAAAGTCTTCCCATGTAGGTAGTGGTCAAACAATTCAGTTAGAGCAACTTCACTAGCTTGTGTATGAGATGTGCTGTCCCATAACGCTGCCCCTGAGGTGATTACTCAGAGTGGCTGGAGTGCATCTGAAGCTCTTTGGCCTGTATGGTAATCCCCCTGCCAATGCTATTTTTCATTCAAGAGTTTGAGCCTGCTGCTTCAAATGACTGTATCTCTACCCAATTTTTTTTATCTAATATGCAAAACTCTTCCTTCTCCTCCTCCTCCTACTGCTATGACCACCACCATCATGATTGCTAACCGTACAGGACTCTGAAAGTTTTGAAGAGACATTTTTTTTCTTACTCTGCGAGTATTCACTTGATTTTCTCCTAAGTCTGATGGTAAGGGATATGGAGTTGGTGAGAAAGGAATACCACCATTCTTTTCAAAACCAAAAGATATGTCCCCATTTGGATCTTGATGGCATATGAGGGTATATGAGGTTTTGTTTGTTTTTTTTCCTCAGAGGAACGTTCAGCCTTAAGAAGTTGTTTGGAGTTGCTAACACTAAAACCTAAAACACAGCTACTTTGCTTTGTACTCTACAGACTGACATGAGCCAACAAATGATTCTGATTGTCATTTCATTTTCCATAGAGCACCAAGACAGAGCATTGGCCTCTCGAGGACACACATCTGTCATGCCAAGAACACACCATGTCATTTCTTTAGACGGTGCTCCTGTGTTACACGCAGAAGTAAATTTAAAAACTTAAAATGAGAAAAATTGCAGTGCCATATAAAGCCTATAATACTTCAAGAAGTAGTGAATGAGGGGCTGGAGCGGGTGGCTCAGCAGTAAAGCACTTGCCTGGCATGGGCGAAGATCCAGGTTCAAACCCCAGCAGCCACAACTAAGTGTCAAAGAAACAAAAGCCAGATAAAAAATAAATAATAATTCTCTCTTTCACTCTCTCTCTCTCTCTCTCTCTCAAGCAGTGAATGAAACAAGATAAATTAAATCATCACCTTTGCCTGAACGAGTTCCTCTTCTCTCTTTTTTAAAAAACATTATTCCTATAATAGGAGAATAGCATATCTGGCCTGACCGTGTTCGTAACCACGCAGCTGGCATGGCCATCTCACGCAAGCTCCGTGAAGATATGAAGCTAAATCAACAGAGCCTGGTTTGTTGGCTCCACCAAGTATAACTAGCCACTGGAAAATCAAGTTGGAAACACAGGACAAATATATGAAGGAGACAAGCCACAGCTTGCAGGGAAGAAAATGTTTGCAGAAAACTCCAGCATTACAGGTTTACCTAGGGTGTGGTCTGGAGTAAGCCCCAGTAATTACCCAGGACTCCACAGCTAGTGGCTGAGAAATGAATTGCTTCACAGACTTAACCCTTTCACCCTACCCCCAGAAAATTGCTTAGAGGAAATTGCAATACAGGTGGATTTAGATTAAGCTGGAATTGTTCTTCTTTTTTACTATTGTTGGCCAGAGAGTTTCTTCCTTTATTTATTTATTTTATGTATTTATCTATTTTTTAGCACTAGGGATTGAATTCACGGGCATTCTATCACTATGCTATATCCTCTGCCCTTTTTTAAATTTTTATTTTGAGGAAGGGTCTTGCTAAGTTGCCTAGGCTGGTCTCAAAATTGCAATCCTCCTGCCTCAGCCTCCCAAGTCCCTGGGATTTACAGGCCTGCAGGACACTTGGCCAGGAATATTTCTCAGCTCCGGCCTTTGGTTTACAGATGGACAGGACTTCATTTAACTACACATTATCATCGAAGATCTTACGTCCCCGGGGGGTTTTGAGGCTAAGTGGTGAATTTCTCCACAATTCAAATTTCAATTTCCTGAACCTCTATTGTAGTGTGGCATCATGTGGCCCCTGGGGAGGAACCTTCAGTTTCTGCCCTTATCATTTCTGGAAAGCATAACACCTCAAAGCAGATCTTTCTAATTGTATCCACAAAAATTATCTCTAAATCACGGATGGCATCATCTGGATGCAGAACAGCCATAGTATTTTGGTGCTTCGTTTTTGTTGAGTGGAGAGAAAATTACAAAAACATTTGTTTTGACTTCAACCCAAGGGGGGAAAATATCTTCTACCTACTCTGCTTCCCTGAAAAATGACATGATTTGTCATTCTGTGTGTTTTGGATGCTCACATCATATTAATATTCCTATTGCTCATGAATATATTTGATGCTTTCTTTTCAAAAAATTTTAGTCCTGCATCCAATTTAGGGTTTCAGGTAGAAAATGACTATATCTACATCTACGTCCCTTTTAAAAGCTACCGTATCACTTTGTTTTCATAATGAATATCTCTTCTCTATATGCAAAACTGTTTTGTGACAGTCCCTCACACTTTCCATGACATTTGAGGACCTGGACAATTTTGAGAAGTATGATGTGGGCGTTTTGTAGAAATCCTTTGGTTCGAGTTTCTCTGATGTTTTCTTGTGGTTATACCATAGTTAATGTGCTTGAGGGAAGAAAATATCAAAGGTGTAGGACCTTTCTCACAAATCCTACCAAGGATGCAGAATGTCAACATGACTGTCACTGATGATGTTAACATGGCTGAAGGTTCCCCTGCTCTCTTTATGTGCTCTACTCTTTGGAATTAAATTAGTAAGTACAGCTCACACTCTAGATGTATGTGTAGGGAGAGAAGCTCTATCTCTTTCAGGAAGAAATGTCTGCATAGATTATTTGGGATTTTGTGTTGTTTTTTTTTTTTTGTATAAGAGGTGTATCTCTTCTCTGCCATTCATTTATTCAGTTATTTATATTCATATGGATCCATTGATATTTACTTACTTTTTGGGTTGCAATTTAGTGTTATACTATTTATTTTGTGGCTCAAATTGTTCTAGTTTGGGTCCTGAGGGCTCTACTAGATTGTACAAATATATCCCCTAATCCTTCTGTCCTTTAAGCACTTTCTTGCTTTTTGTTATTAAAAAAAAAAAAGGCTCCAGGCTCATCTGGTATATTTCCTGTGTTGGCCTTAGAATCATTTCTCCAAGAAGCCCTGGTTCCTTTTATTGAAAGTGACATTGGAAACCAAGATACAGTCACTACTGTGCTTCTTGATACTGAAATGTCTTGATACTGGAGAGCTAGGAAATGCACATGCTTATAGAAACCCCCTTACACACACACACACACTTAAAGTTTTTCTCTGTCCGTCTGCATTTTTCCAAAGCATAACATGAGTTCACCCTGAGGTCTCTGAATCAAATCCTCTAGGACATGGCTCATGCCAGCCTTCCCTCCTTGCTTATCTGTCAATTAATATTTCATCAGTCAGAAACGTTGTTCCCACCATGAACCATCCATCTGCTTATTTGTTCAATCTTGATACATATGTACAGAAATTTCATAATTGTTAGCCTATACCCTTGTGAGAAGATTTACCAAGTAGAGTACAGTAAACATGGTGTAACTTTGTTTATCTTTAGTCTTACAGTTTCCAGTCAAAACACTATTTTTCAAAGTTAACTCAGGTTAAACATCTTCCTCCCACCCCCACTAATCACTTTTATTCTTCCCAGAACACAGACCACTGCTTGGCATATAGAAAGCCTTTGATAAATATTTGTTGATTGAAGGAGTGAGTGGCATGCAAGTTCAAGAAGGTTCCCAAATGTTTTAATTGTCACCTTTTAGGAAAGACCAACTGATAACACACATTCCCGGTAAGTCTCTCCCAATCCACTTTTCTCCACAGAACTTCTCTTATTCTAACTTATTACATATAGTTTAGTTACGTGTTTGGTTGGTCATCTGTATCTCCTAGTGTAGTGCAAACTTTGACCTCGCTGGTGCTGGAATACCAACTCGCTCCCTATCTATCAATCATCTAGCTATCGTTTATTGGAACCTCCTTCAAAACCTATTGATGACTTCTAAAAGGTCCCAGTTGCATGTTGGGAACCACAATGACCACTGCAATGAAGTCTACCATGTATTCACTCGTCCTCAATAAGACTTTCATTAAGACCCTCCCTCAACTGCTGCAGTATATTTCAAACACCCATATCTTATTTTAAGGTTTCTTTCTCCTTCACAATTTTAACCAATCTTTCCAAGAACCCATGAGGCAGATGGGGTAAATGTCTGTAGATGAAAACCTGAGGTTCAGAGAAATGTACTAATGTTTCTCACATTGCACGGTTTAGCAATGGTGGTGTTGTTTCCTGTCCTGGCCACTCTACCTCCCTTCAGCATGGGCAAAAGGTTTCTGGAATCAGGGTGGTGGGGACCGGCTAGTACTGACTGAGTGAAGTCAGACTTGGCAACCTGGCCCCGGATGGAGCCTTCCCAACCACACTCACACACACACACACACACCATGAAGACAGGATGAGCATGACTTTGTAGAACTTCACGTCTTCAGCACAATTTGCCTTCTATCCGTGGCAAGTATGGCTGTGACGAGGAGCGAAGCAGATGGAGGCCCATTCCTTGCCTTTTGCCCATTTCCCTCGGGTAAGCTCTTGCACCATTCCCCACAAGCCCATTTGATTTTTCCAATTTTCTTTCTAGGCAGATGGAAGAGAGACATAAGGGGCCTGCAGGGGCTTTACTTTTGAGGACTGTAACGTGAACTGGGGGTGTGGAGGGGTGATTTGACTGGCAGTGTCTATTCAAATATGTAGAATGATAGAATACCTTGCCTTTTGGAAGGCAAATTTATGTTTGGTGATATAAAATACATTAATGAATACCTGTGAATTTGTTCAAGCTTCTATTATGTAATTACTCAAATGGTATTTGAGTCCACTCCAATGAGAAAAGGTTGTACTTAAAAGCCCCAAAATGTTAATTAAAATTGTGTCTCTTTATCTCCCGCTATAACCCTTCACCTCTCAGCACCAATTTTTTTATGGCTGAATAATACTCCATTGTGTATCTGTCCCATATTTTCTAAATCAATGATTTTATTTTTAAAATTTTTTATTAAGGAGTTGAGTTATTGTGCAATAATAAATGCATATAAAGTAACAATATGATGGGGATTTGTTCTTAGTCCAGAATCACCCCCACATCACCCACATCCCAGGCATCAATGCTTTTAAGTATAACTATGTTATGTTAAAATAGTTTAACATAAAATTTACAGAAAAGACTCCCCGGGACATGTAGGCTTGGTCCAGGATCTACTGAGATCTTGACAAAGATTGGCAGTTGCCTTTGACCAAGGGAAACTGCCTAAGTGCTTGAGTAGATTCTGTGAGGCCTCTTCTCTTCAAGATGAAGCGAATGGTAATGGTTTACCTGCTAGGCTGTATGGAGAGACAGCAGGGTCATCTTGAGCACATCGGACACATTGCATTCTGGTCTGTACTTACTACACACGCACACTTGAGTTCCTTGGCAGGAGGCAGGGTGGTTGGAATAGGTGACAAAGGAGGGGAAGGAATGGGAGACAGGATTAAGAATTGTCAGTCCCCTTTGAGACTTCGAATATTAGTTAGCTCTACATAACAAAGCACCCCCAAACTTTGTGGCTTAAAACAGCAAACATTTGTTGTCTCAATTTCCATAAATCAGAAAGATTACATATATATATTCTATCTCCCAAGGCCTTGTGCGTGCTAGGCAAGCAGCCTACAGCCCTTCAAACACTAAAATTATAAGCTGGAACCTTTGTGTTATCCATTCAAAGAAAATTGTCAGTTGACCTGTCACCTGGTGGTACCTAAGAGAAATAACCCAAAAGATAGTACCTACTTGACTGTGTAACCAGCATCTGAGAGTCAGGATTCACGACTCCTCCAGGGTCTCCGCTGCCCCTTCACCATTCTGTCAATTCCAGAGATTTCCAAAAATAGATAAAGCCCTGGAAGGGCTTCGTGGGTCCAGTTGAAGATTGGGTGAAGGAGATTGGAAGATGGGGAATAGAAATTAAGGCTTTCTTGACTATTTATTCAGAACCAAGCCTCTCACCTCAATTTCTATATTGCTTAATATATTTAAAATATATTTCAGAACTGAAGGGATCATTAGACACAAGGCAAATTTATACTAGTAACTTTTACTTCTTGGTTATTTTCTAGTTAATTTTTAAAACCATGATTACTTTTTTTTTTTTAAAGAGAGAGGGACAGTGAGAGAGAGAAAGAGAGAAACAACTTTATTGAGTTTTTCACATGGCCTTAGTTGCTCCAACACTTAGTTGTGTACGTGGTGCTGGGGTTTGAACCCGGGTCCTTGTGCTTGCCAGGCAAGCGCCGAAACCGCTGAGCCACCACTCCAGCCCCCCATGATTACTTTTGAATCAAAGCAATAGAGATAATTCTTCTAACTTTCAGCCATGCTAAGTACACATTGATCTGACTGGAGAGAAATGGACCACCCTTCGTTTTGGGGGGGAATGAAAGATAAAGTAAGGTGGGTCCATCAAGTTCTGGCACTGAATCCTTTCATCTCAAGTCTGGAGAAGTGTCTTCTTCATGAGAGGGTTTTGCAAACAGATCACTTAAAGCAGAAGACCGCCCAGACACCTTGTGACCATGTGTGTCCTCCCGTTCCTCCCACTGGCTTTGGAACAAGCCTAATGACAACACAACGCAAGACCCAAGCAGCTGTCAGAAAGGCAGGATTCAGGCCCAGGAGCCTCTAACAAGCACCTAACAACCCATGACCTCCCCCAAACAAGGCTGTTTTAAATACGTTTTTCATGTTAATCTCAGTCACAATAGATGATCCAAATCAAAGGAGGGCACTTTGGTAAAGCACAACACGACAGGTGCTCCTTGGCCAAGAAACATACTTGACAAATTGCTGCAGGATCATGCTGGATGAAGCCTCATTACGGTTATTAGGTGTATGACTTAGGGCCAGGTGCCACCTTTGATCTAGCCCACCACTGTCAGTGTTTGCAAACAGAAGCCCCGGTTACGGCCACACAGAGCCTGAGTTCACTGTCGTTAGAAGGTTGGCAGGCTGGCGCTGTGGTTTTGGGCATGGACATTGATGTTCAGTGGGCTGACTCTCAGCTCTGTTGCTTTCTATTTTAGGAAATTTGGGCAACTTGTATCTCTCCAAGATTCACTTTCCAATGACAATAAAAATAATATATATTTCCCAGGCATTTTGAAGATTCATTAAGATGATATTGATAAAATATCTTTCATACTAAGTGCTGAATACATATTGATTATTTTTATGTCTTTCTACTCACTTTCCTATGTTGCAAGGGGTCTGTGATGACCTATAGGCAGGTATCTGCTTTATCTGCTGTCAATCATATCTCTAATACTCTTTCTACATGGCTTGCATTGTTTCAACAACAAATCCTTTTATCAGGGAACATTGCCTCAAACCTGTATTCTGTAGACCATAGCTCTGAAATTATTCTGTTTCTGTGCATTTGGAAAACCACAATAATACTATTAATGGGTGCTGGAGCAGTGGCTCAGAGGTATCGTGCTTGCCTGGCATGCACGAGGACCCAGGTTCAAACCCCAGCACCATATACACAACGAAGTGTTGGAATAACAAAAACCATATGGAAAACTAAATAAAATTAATTCCCCCTTTGCTCTCTCTCTCTCTCTATCTCACTTTCCCTCTTTCAAAAAACCAGTAATACTCTTAATGAATGTATCTAGACCAGGGCTGAAATTAAGTTGTGTCTCAATCAGATAGAAAGTCTTTAAGGCAACTAGTATACAGTTTGGGGAAATCATTTTAACCAATGTGAAAATATTCCCATGAGCATTGTGTTAATCCAGGTATCTTTTTCTTTCTTTCTTTTTTTTTTAGAGACATTAACTAAATAATTGGTATTATTTAAAATTCACCTTAGAAAAATCCAGGAATCGTTGAGTTGATTGGAAAAGGCAGTGGGCACTTTAAGTTCAGTATAAATTATCAAAGTGGTTTAGACAAATTAAAGACCTCTTTAACTCCTAGTGCTTAATATGAAAAGCATCCAGACTAACACAATAGGTCACACTTAAATGATTCTCTCCTTAAGAATTAAACTGTCTTTGCACCATGCATTGGTGGCAGAAGATAATAAGATGCAGCTCCCCTAACTGGATCTTTCTTAAAGGAACTGACCAGGTAAAAGAATGGAGTTACCATGCATGAAAAAAGAAAAATACAAAAATAATTTGACCTGCTAAAAGAATCAATTTTTCTGGGTACTGGAGCAAGACGCTAACAAGCCTGACAGTGAGCTCTTCTGCTATTGAAACTCTCTGTAGTGGCGTTGCTGCAGCAAGGAAACCATCCACAGACCAGATTTCAGCTGCCAGGTCTGAATTTGAAAAGGGTTTTAGATAGGACACATCTGTAACTACTGGGGGCTGGGATTAGTTGCACAATTGTATGTGCCGGTGGGTGGGGTTTATTAGGATACTGATGATTTAACCCCCGCTGGAGAAACTACTTCTGTCTGAGACATCCACCAGCACTGGGTGCTTACTTCCCATGCTTCAACTCTTTCCATTTTTAAAAAGAGGACACTTTACTTGCCTGGCAAGTGGGAATATGTGGGTTCAAACCCCAGCACCACATACACAGCAAAGCTTCCAAACAATAAAAAAGCCACGTGAAAAACTAAATCAAAATTGATTCTGTCTTTCTCTCACTGTCCCTTTCTCTTAAAAGAAAAAAAAAAGAGGATGCTTTAGTGAGCATTAACGTAGAAAGGGCAGCTGGCCAAATGGTTGAAATATTTAATTCCTTCTGGATAAGGTGCTGTTTCACCTGGATGAGATAGCAGTGGGTGGGGAAGAGTTGGGAAGGGCTCCATTCTTACAGTGAGATGACATCAAGCTGCCCAAAAAGCTCTAGCACTTTCTCTGGTGAACGTACCTTTTAACTTCTTCATAAATTAAAATTATTTGATTGCATCAAAATAGCTGTGGCTGAAAGTTCGCATTGACTACATGTGAGCTACTATTCTTTACATAGCTCACCTTCCGTCTTTATTTAATGTCCATAACAACCACTTAGGGCAAGGTTAGCTATTCCCAATTAACAGATTGGCAAACCAAGGCTCAGAACAAGGCCAAATTCACAGAATGGTGAGTGGTAAAATAGGGATGTAAACCCAAGTCTACCCAATTCAAGCTGCTTGCTTTTTTTTTTTTTTTATGGCCACTGATGTTATTCATCTAAAAATTTTATAAGGACGGTGACTGTTATGCCAAGAACGGTGCCAAACGGCATGAAACAGACCACAGGTGAAGGTGAGGCTGAGGAAAGAGGCCAGGAATCCAATCAGAAAAGCTGGTTAGCTGCTTCCATGGACCTGGCAGGGAAGGAGGAAGAGAGATGCCTGTCAAGAGCAATCATTCCAAAAAGACTGAAATGGTAACAGAGAGCACCCCATAGACCCTGAGTGCGACAACAGCAAGGAGCCCCACTTGGCTTCAAACTCTCGAGGCTTAATGATGGGGCTGCGGATTGAGAGCTCCCCGGAGAACACCACAAGAAGCCATCACACCACTCTCGAAGGCACCCAAAGCAGTCATGGGACTGCTTTGTGTTACCACATGTGTCCTTTAGCCATTCCCCAAAGACGTCTTCATCTTTCTTTAGCAGTAGAAACTGGCCAAGGACCACATAGGCCTTGTCAAAGACCCTTTCCTCCAGCTTCTTGCACAGGGCCTCAGCAATCCTGGCCAGGCTCCCCACTGGCTTTCCCCCCATAGGCAGCACCAGCTCCCCTAACGGCTGCTCTCTCTGAGCTGCTTCTGTGGTGCTTCTAACCACCATGGGATCGCCGTGATTTTTACCTGGGCCTATGTGTCACTTTGTGAGGTCTCTCCAGAGGGCCTGTAAACCATTCTCCTGTTCATCAAGGAGGGGATTATTTTCATGTTACAGTACAGTTCAATTTAAAAAGTTAATGTAGGTCTATTTGCTCTGTGTTTTGGAATATTGATCAAAAATACTTATGAAGAATAAAATACTTTAAATCAGAACTAGGAGATAGTACTGAATGCCTGGTCACCATAATAACAAGAACTACAACTCAATGATATAGTGACTCCTAGGACTTACATTGCAGCCCCGGTGAGATGGGTGACTGAGGATATACAGAATGTCTAGAGGAACCTATTTTCCTTTATATGGAATTACTAAGTGTGTGTCCCTTAAAACTCCAAAAGGGAAGTTGGAGTGACAGGTCTTTAGCCAATCCCACCTGCTCTCTAAGGCCAGTTGGTCAGCCCACTGGGCTTCTTGATCCGTGTTGAGACTGGCTTAAATGGCAGTGTAAGTGAAACTAGAAAATGAAAAAATGCTAACAAAGTAAGCAATGTGAGCAAAAACTAAGAGAAATTGCTGGAGCCACAAAGTGACTGAGGAAACTGGAAAGGCCCCAGCGCACTGTCTCCCGTGTTCAGCCTCTCCACATTGTTGACCATCTGCTCTCTGGACAAAACGCTCCTTCCTTTCCCTTCCCTTTACAGAATGTGCTGGAAAGGAGACTCAATCCCATTTCCCTCCATACAACTAGTTAGCCTCTAACTGGGAAAAAAAATGTATATCCACCAAGGATATTTTGAATCCAATAGATTCAAATGGACCCAAACTCCTCTTGCAAAAAAAAAAAAAAGTATAAAAAGTATAAGCTTGTTTAAAATCTTTCACATTTGGGCTGGAATGACAGAAAGTACAGATATCAGGGACCAAAGTGAAAGCTCTTGAGGCCCAATACTTCAACATAACACTGGTTCTGTGAGGTGTGTTCTATCAGGACAAAAGTCTGGAAGTCTAGCAGAAACAATGGCCACTCAGAGTTGTTGGGGGGAAGAGGGAGAAGAGGATGAAAGGCAAAAAGAAAGGAGAGGAGGGAGGGAAAAAAGACAAAGACAGAGACAACCAGGCACTGGGTGCTGTGGGCACCCACACTGAGCTGTGTCTTTATAGACTGTACAAGGGGTTAAATCTGGGCAGGCAGCAAGCAGTGTACCATAATGCATTCAAATGCCTTCAGAATTTGTGAGCTTTAGAGTCGAATCTTGGAAGGGGAAGGAAATTAACCAAAGTTGTTATTGTCATTAATAGTAAGTCAGATGTCAGAGACCGGCACAGATCTGTGAAAATAGACTGGATTTGCTTAAAAGCAAATGGTTTTTGTTAGGGGGTTTATTTTTCTCATGTCAAAAATATGAAATTACACCATAAAAGGAAGTGGTAAAACCGACATCACTCCAAGTCTTGGGGATGCAGCCACGTGTTCCCACATGTTCACCAGCTATTGAAAGTGTGATTCTCATTTTACCTGTTAATCCAGTGCTTGGAAGTATTCAATGGGGAGCTTAGTCCTCTCAGTTTTGATTCCTGAACAATTTCAGAAGCATGTTCTACTAAAGGGGGGAAAACACTCAGATGTTTATAATTCTAGAATTCATGTCACGGTCAACATTGTTTTATGTGGCTCATCCATTATGAGAATGAAGTAACGGTTTCTGGTTAATATACACTACCTAACCTAAGATATCTCGGCAGAGAATACAGGAAATCCTGAATGAGTTTGTCCATTCCATTTGTACACATTCTTTAAAAGTCTCTGTGACATATCATAATGAAACAGGTTTTTCCCAGTGAAGTAATAGGAAAAGTTCTGAGAACCAGGAGAAAAGCAACTTTGGCTTGAACTTTTCCAGATTACTTCCTCAATTCCATCATTCACCTTCTGTTCTAATCTCACGGTTTTAAATTTGAACTCTTGAGTGGAAGATGGGGAGAAACAAGAGGACAATTCTCATTTAAGCATAAATGATCTCAAAACACAAGTTTACCTTTAAATTTTTATGGTGCTTTTTGAAAAGTTTCAAGGTAATAAAATCTTTAAAATATTTAAATATAAGATAGACTGAGAATGTAGCTCAGTGGCAGACCACTTTCCTAACATGCAAAAGGCCCAGGGTTTTATCCCTAGCAAAACACACACACACACACACACACACACACACAATAACAAAACAAAACACAACAACAAAAAGCCCTCAAGGAAAAATATTAAAACATAAATGTAATACTAATTTTTAAAATATTATTTTTGATATCTAGAAAGAAAAAGACTTTGACTTTTCATTAAACCACTTTTAGCATTACATACTAATATGTAGGAATGTAAGATCTACATTGTAAATGTGATATACAATATATACACTATGTATATTAAAATCCATACATTTTCTTGCTTTTTTAAGAGAGAGAGGGACAGTAAGAGAGAGGGAGAGAAAGAGAGAATCAATTTTATTTAGTTTTTCATGTGGCTTTCATTGCTCCAACACTTCGTTGTGGATGTGGTGCTGGGGTTCGAACCCAGGACCTTGCGCATGCCAGGCAAGTGACATGATGGTCAAACTACCACTCCAGCCGCCACACTTAATTCTTAAGGCAGTATTAGGGAGCAGTCATGTCCTCTGAAGTTTGTATACAAGAACTTACTTTCAGGGTCACAGTTGTTCCTAATTGCTGATTTCCTGGGTCCGTAGGGCTGAGTGGAAAAAAGATTTTTTAATCTGGAGACAGAGGCACCAGTACAACAGGGCTAAACTGGATTTTACTCTTCTACTGACTTGAAAGGTGACACCATGGTCTGCTGAGAGCATCAGTGGTATTAGTAATAAAAAGCATTAATTATGCTTTATGTGAATGCAGCACTCAGAATTTCTGTAGGATTGCATTTGCAATATTTAATTTCTGAATTCAAGAGGAAGTACTGTGTCTTAAATTGTCTACAAAACTGCAAAACTAAAATTAAAATAAAGCAAAATAACCCACCGATTGCCTTGGACCCAGTAACTGTTCAAACTGTAAATTTTGTTTTTCTTATGGTATTATGAAGCCCTGGTGAGGGAATACTGCTTTTTGCATACCATTTCCTTAAGAGATAAAATAAGGATGGTCATTTCTGCTTACTTGGTGACTTTGTCATGGAAACATGCTATAAAAATAGGCCGTAAGTACTTGAGACCAATCTTCCCAAATGGATGTACCAGGCGCGCACCGTTGGTTCAGACTGAAGCATTCACTCAGCTTAGTGATTATCTAGCATTATCTCAGTGGATAATGATTTTAATACTTCATAACACTCATTATAGCATTAGTGGTTTCATATTAATAAGATATTAGTTTTATTATTCAGGGAATCTAATACATGAAAATTAAAAAAGAAACCAACCTCAAAGCCTTTGTTACCCGACAGGGTTTTTGTTTACTGTTTATACCGGAAAGGCTTTCCTTGTTGAAACTGTTATTTGAGCTCTCCACAATTCTCTCTACGTATTCTTAGTGCTAATTTATCTTGATCTTTGGCAGTTTGACCCTTGTGAACATCATATTTTGCATTTGGCTGTTGTAGATCCAGGGGGAAATGTTAGATCATCTCATTCTAACTTTTTGCTTAGTTTGTTGTTGCAAAATGACTTGATCTTAGAGCTTATCTTTCATTCTGGGCAGATTAATTATAAAATGTACTGTCGATCAAAAAGCAGAATTCCAGAAATAATATCACTATATTTGGGACCCAGTGGCTTTCAAAGGTTATGAATGAACAGAAAGTCCTTTAATGAAACACCACTCATCTTGTTCTCATGAGGAAGCATGAAAATTGACACAGGACAGTGCCATGTCAAGGTTTATAGAGGTCTGGAAATGTGGATGAGGACTTCTACTGTAAAGAGTGGAATAAATTGCCTCAGGGAAAAGCATTCCTTCAGCACCAAATGTTTCCCAAAGAATTTTAGAAATTTGGATTTAATTTCTAGATCAAGAAAATGTGAAAATTGTGTAAATTTTTGAAGGAAAGATTTTATGTGTGGTGTATGTGTGTGTGTAGCTGAAATTAAGAGGGTAGCTCTAGTAATCGGGTTATAATAAATCTAGTGCACTAAAATAGGACTAATTCATTCATTAAACAAATATCTATTGAAGACTTGCTACGTGTCTGCTCCTGGGCTAAAAGTTAGGAATAAAGCATAGTTTCTTCACCAAGGATCTATTTGTTTTTTATAGTTTCTTATCAGATATCATAAGTGTACACCTAACTTTTCAGTATAAATAGTAGCAGCACATTCTAATTCTTTCTTATTTAGGATACACCACCATCCTACAATGAGTGCAAAATAAAGTATTTGAATGACAGTGAGTCTGATATAAAGGGTGATGCTGTTAATAACATCTTTAAATTATGAAGACACATGAGGATATACTAGATTTATTCTTTCTCACAAAATTCAGATGTGAAAAACCCATATTTCTTACAAAGTTTTTGGAAATGCATTCAAAAAACTTATGGTTTAATAAAACTAATTTTACTTATTTTGATTCCCCCAATTTCTTATTTTACCCGCTTCTTCCAACAACAATGGAAAAATACACTCTCAGGGAAATTTGATTCTATTTCAAATGACTCATGATGAAGCCTAAGGGAACTTCTAAATAGGATTTATTTTTTCAGGACATGTTTTGGACAACTGAACCAAAAGCTTTGAAAATGCAGAATGAGCCATAAATTCAAAACTTATAAGAGTTGAAGGGAATACTACCAACTCAGAAATTATTCATTTCGATTTCTTGCATTTGGAAAATACTGGTTTTTAGATTTCAATGTGTGTAAAGAACAAAACCATTGTTGATAGTGCTGTCTTTACTGAAGCGTGGAAAATGGTCTTTTTCTTTTTCATTATGAACTTTACAGAAAGTAATGTTTTAAAATTTAAATTTTGGGTTATGTAGGAATGGGGGCTGGAGCTCACAACAGTCTAGAAAGTTGAACCCATGTCATGGGAGCTTTTAAAACAGGAGAGGAGGATTCTAAATATATCAGGTAACTCTTGATATGACTTTCAATGTACTTTAGAGATCACACCACAGCACACTAAATAAAGCAAAAAGAAAGGTATTGAATGTTCTCTGTAGCATTAAGCCCAGTCACGAAAGACTCTATAAAGATCATACTGGTTCAGGAAGGTGTAAGAGCGTTTGCGTACCCCAAGGTGAGCCCCAGAATGAATGCAATTCACTTCTTTTGCAAGTTTAAAGTTACACATATCAGACGTTGACTTCTGGACCTTTTGCTACTAGGCACAAGTGATCTTTGAGATGAACTGATGCTACTCAGTACTTCAAAGAATGCTGGACAGTTCCTCAGAATCCCTGAACAAAGCCTGCCTAGTAACACCAACAAAAGTGTGCCATGTCCTCTACTGACCAGTGGACCAGACACCAAGATTTGACGCATCCATGTGAGTTGTGCAAATTACAACTCAGCTTCATTTCCTCTTTTAATTTAGCCTTTAAGTTTATTTCTCACCCACCCCCAGATTTTAATGTGAACCTACTGGCAAAGAAGAGATGCATACATTTCAGCAATATTAATTTTTAGGTGTTCTCAGCTCTTACACACGCACACACTCCACAATTCCTGCCATTTGGAAGTCTCTCAAAAGTGTCTCTTAACACCAGAGAAAAGTACCTTTTACTACAATAATGACAAAACCCATCTGCTTGATTGTGAATGTTGTTTGTTTCTTAAACATTTGTGTGTTGGGAACTTGGTCCTCAGTGTGGCAAGGTTGGGAGGTAGGACCTTTAAGCATGGAGCCTACCAGGAGGTTCCTGAGTCAGTAACCTCAAAAGGGATTGTAGGACCCCAGTTTCACTCTCTGGCTTCCTGTTTTGACACATGATTTCCTTTTCCCATATGTGACCCCTCCAGCAGCCAAGGAGCCTTCACCAGAGCCAGTGCTATGCAGTTTGGACTTTCAGCCTTCAAAACTGAGCTAAGTACATCTCTTTACTTTATAAAATTGGGCTGCCTCAGCTGTTTTGTTCTAGTATCAGGAAAAGAACTAGTACACCATCTTCGCAAATATTCTAACATCCTCCTGTCTATGGTACATAACACAAAAGTTTTTCATATACTACAGAATTATATAATGTCAGATCACCCCTTTACCTAAAATTACTATATCAAAGCCTCCGAATTAAATATGTGCAGGTGCATACTCTTTTCCATTTTTAGAAGAAGCAAAAACATCCTAAAGAGTGATTTGGAAGACACATGCATGAGCAAATATTCTCTCATTTCCTTGTAGTTACTTTTCAAAAAAGTCTTCCACATTAGGTGTAATAAACATATGTAAGTGAGCTCTGAGATCTAAAAATTAGGTTGCCCTTTGCTATTGGAAATCAGTGACGATAATGTGGGAATTATGCCACTGGAAGGTATCATTCCGGTGAGCAACCCTAACTGCCGAATTCTGATCTAGTTGCAACCTGAACTCAATAGCCTGGAAAATAGCAAACCAGTAATTGTGTGAATCCAATCAGGGAACAAAATCACAGAATATTTCAGCAAGTAAGAAAATGGAGTTGTAAATATCAGCCTTGTTTATTTCCCATTACCACAGCTGGAGGCAAGAAAAGAACATGGTTTAGTATAATACAGTCAGGGAGGAATTATCACATACAATGAGGTTGAAAATTCTAGAAAAATATTAGAAAAAGAAAGCATAGCACCTTCATGAAACATATTTGGGTGTGGCTAATCTGTCCCATGGCCCCATTTGGAAATCATGTCTGGGGTAAAGACAAAATTACTTTGAAGTTTATAACAGTAGCAAACCTGCCCCTTTTGTCCAAGAATAAATTCTCAGAATATCTCTGTAACCCAATATTATTTCTTAAAGGAATATATCTGTTCACACTCCATGCCTTGATGATAATTTTTGCAGAACACTCTAATGGCTGGGTCATTACTAACAATGGCAGCCGATGTTCAAAGGACATTTATATCACTCTGAATGCATCTCAGAAACAAACTTATGTAGCAACCTGTTATCTGTGCACCATTCACCAATACTGACCTGAGGTGGCTTGCATCAGCCAGGGTTGGCAGCTAGACTTCTGTAAGGACAGCTGCAAATGAGTGTGACCTCTGTGTTTGCAGAGCTCAAGGTCTTCAATGTACACATAGGGCCTGTCAACTTCATTTCTTCACCAACTCCCCTGAAAAGCCTGCGTCTCCCCATAACCTTCCTCCTACTTCTCCTGTTAAAATGACTCTTTTCTTTCATTTGTGATTCTCACAACATTGACATCAAGTGGAAATCGAAAAAAAAAATCTCAGCTTCTTCCTATAAATAAGGTAACTAGAAATTGGTTCTGAAAATTCTTGAAAATCTTAATCTGTCTGGCACCAAGTATTAATCATTTACTGAAAGAAAAAAGCAATAGGAATAACAACCGGAGGAATATGTTTGTGTACAGATGCCAGTGCACCAGAGTCTTGGGCACACAGATCCAAATTTATTGTATAAAACCCATAGCAAAAACTCCCACAGAATGACTTCATATATATCAGGGTTCCAGGTATCATCTATTCCCTGTACTAAAGATAGGAAGCTATGGAAAAGAGTCAGAGTTTACAAGGATTAGTTCATGGTTTAATTATAGTTGTCCTATTTCAGGGGATGTAAATTAGTTAACAAAAGCTGATGGAATGCAATATGTTGAACTGAATCTAAGTGACAAGGAAAAGCATAAAACAAAGGTGTGGACATATCAATACCACAGACAGGAGGAGACCAGGGTCTCAGTCTGACCTATCAATAGCATAGACAGAATCAGACCAGGGTCTCAGTCTGACATATCAATAGCATAGACAGAATCAGACCAGGCTCTCCTGACATATTAATAGCATAGACGGAAGCAGACGGGGTCTCATCTGTTTGCGCAGCTGTAACAAAGCAGCACAGCCTGGGTGGCATATGACCAATGGAACCGTATTGCTCACAGCGCTGGAGGTGAAGTTGCAGATCAGTGTCTACATGGTAGGGATCTAGTGAGGGTCATTTCTAGGTACAGACTGCTGACTCTGTTGTGCCCTCACATTAGGAGAGAGCTCTCTGGGGTCTCTTTTTTAAGAGCACTGATCCCCTTGATGAGGGCTCTATGTCATGACCTAATGACCTTCCAGAGTTCCACTCCTAGTACCTTCACATTGGAAGTTAGGATTTCAACATGTAAACTTTTAGAGACACATTTGATCTAGAACATTTTATCCCTAGCTCCTATAAATTCATGTCCTCCTCACAGGCCAAGCTTTCAACATGTTGCTTAGCACTCTCCTCAGCTAAATATCCAAGTTTGTTACTCACAGCTTGTGGCTTCCACAAAATTCCAGGACACAATTAAGCCCAGTACCTTGCCATTTTAAACAAGGTTCTCCTTTCTTCCAGTGCCCAAAAATAAATGACACGTTCCTCATTTCTGTCTGGAACCTCAACAGCATCACCCTGAAGTCTGTCCGTCATTCTCCCCCCCCCACCAGGAATTGAACCCAGAGGTGGTTAACCACTGAGCCACATCCACAGCCCTTTTATTTTTTTATTTTGAGACTGGGTCTTGCTAATTTGCTTAGGGCCTTGCTAAGATGCTGAGGTTGGCTTTGAACTTAGGATCCTCCTGCCCCAGCCTCCTGAGTCACCAGGATTAGAGGTGTGTAATATTTCCGCTAACAATCTTCTCCAGGCAGTATGTTTCTTCTCGTATTCCCTTCAAAACTCCCCCAGGCTTTACCAGCTACCCAGTTCCAAAGTCACTTCCACAATTTTTGTATTTAGTAGCTAAAGTATCCTACTTCTTGGTACCAAAATTTACATTCGTTTGCTAAGGCTGCCATAACAATACCTCTGCCTGGGTGGTTTAAGCAACAGAGATGTATTGTTTTTACAGTTCTGGAGGTTGACAACCCAGGAGAAGGTGTCAGCAGAGCTGGGGTCTGCAGCTTGCAGAGAACCACCTTCTTGTCCTTGCTCATGCTTTTTTCTCTCTGGGCTCACATTCTGGTGTCTCCTCATATGTCCTAATCTGTTCTTCTTAAGGACATTAATGAGATTGAATTAGGGCCCACACTAACTCACTGATGGGCTCATTTCTCATTTTATCTTTTTTTTTTTTAAATTTTAGAGAGAGAGAAACAGTGAGAGAGAGAAAGAATCAATTTTATTTAGTTTTTCATGTAGCTTTCATTGCTCTGGCAATCCATTGTGTACATAGTGCTGGGGTTCGAACCCATGTCCTTGTGCATGCCAGGCAAGCACCATAATAGCTGAGCCACCACTCCAGCCTCTCATTTTATCTTAATTGCCTGGTTTGAAGCCCTATCTCCTACTGCAGTCATATGCTGAGGTGAGGAGCAATAGGGGGACAGCATATGAACTTGAGGAGAACACGTTCAGTCCGTAATATGAGGAATATGAGGAACATGGGGGACAATTGGGTCTAAATTTCTTGCTACCAAAAGGAATAGGGAAAACCACAATTCATGTGTTTATGAATCAAAAACAGAACAATTCACAGGGAGAACACAACCCCTCCTGATTTGAAGACTGAACAGGGCTTTGTCTTGTGAATCAGCAATCTGAAGGGCTACTTCAGTGGACAGAAGGTAGGAGCAAACTGGGGTGGTGTTACTGAAGGATCTATTTGCCACAAATTCTCCAAAAATCACTGTGGTGTCTGGGTGTGTTCAGGGAAACTTGAACTAGAGAAAAATAAAATTTTAATTAGTTACAGATGTGTTAATATTCAAATAATGTCCTCTAAGAAGAAATAATGGGCTTAAGGCCTAGGAAGGAAAGGGATCTCAGCAAGAGGGGGACAGAAGGGACCTCCCCAAGAAAGCAGAACCTCTATGTCACTCAGAGGACCCTTTGGGACAGGAGCCAGATTTTAAGGACAGGGGCTCAGAGGCATGGATTGAGAGTAGGCATTGAGCTCAGAGGCCTGAGGAGATGCCCCAGCAGGGGATTTCTGAGTGTGGAATCTGTAGCCACAGTTGGAGTGCGTGACCTGCAGCCAAAGGAAAAGTCCCTTAGGAAAGTCAGGGAAAAGTACCCTTTTGCTCCTGTGGAAATGGGGTGTGTGTGTGTGTGTGTGTGTGTGTGTGTGTGTGTGAGAGAGAGAGAGAGAGAGAGAGAGAGAGAGGTGGAGGGGAGAAGCAGGAGAGGGATTGAAAAGAGAAACTGGTTGACTGGTTGGATCCCAAATCATCTTTCAAACAAGAGCATCCAAGGTATTGGATGGCAGGTAACTGAGAGATTTATTAATACTCTGATTCAGAACTCCTAAATAAAACTGCAGGAACTGTGATAACAGCAGATTGAGTTTAGTGATTTAAAGCATTCAAAATGCATGTTAATTTATTTAAATCTCACCAAAGTTTTGGGGGAATGCTGGGGAGAGCTGAATTTTCTCCAATTCCTGATTGTTGTTTTTTCCTCCTTCTTTTCATTGGTGCTTTGTATGGAAGCACATATTGAAGGGGTTTGTTGTAACGCTTTCGTACACGCACACCATATATTCCCCAATACCCTCTCCACCTTCTCCCCTCTCCAATTCCTGTTTGAGGAGACCTAGATTTAGAGGAGTTAAACAGCCTGTTCTAGATCATAAAGTTGAGAGCAGGATGGGCCTCCGCACAGACCGGATCTTCCAAGTCCACACCCAGTGCTCGCTCTTCTGGGCCAGCTGTGGTTTTCTTGAGTGACTCGTATCACAGCAGCTTGCGGGAGAGAGCGTGGATGTGGCTTTTGGAGGAGAATCATCTCTCTTACTGTCTTCCCTCCCCAACCCTCCTTCACCTTCTACCCGCAAATTCTTGGTACTCAGTGGTACAAGAGCATCCAAAGTGACAGCTGGAGAGTCACTGTGGGGGAGGGCTTGCTTCACCAGGATGACCACACTTGAAAGTAAATGAAATGAATAAAATGATTGCTTTCTTCTAAGGCAAAAACAAGTAAGGAGGGGCTGGCACAATGGCTCAGTGGTTGGAGCACTGGCCTGGCATGTGTGAGGACCTGGGTTCAGACCCCAGCACCGCATGTACAACTAGGTGTCAGAGAAGCAAAGCCTAAATGAAAAAATAAATAAAATTGATTCTCTCTCTCTTAAAAATGCGAGTAAAGAGTACCTGATGCAACTGTTTAACAATATAAAGTATAAATAAATAACATTAGGGATCTTTTAAATTCTGTGGTCTATCTTCAAATGGAGCTCTTTTCTCAGGGCCCCAAGACTCAGTCATCATAATAAAAGTCCAATGTCAAATAATTGGGAGACAATTCTGAAAGTGCAGAGTTAAAAAAAAAAAGAAAACATTATTTTTAGAACTTATTTACTGAAACCTACTGTCATAATTATCTTGTGCTTTTGGAGAAGAAAAAAAGTCATATAAATTATTATTTAACTTAGTCAAGACTCAGATAAAGTAATTCCCATTTAAACCACAGAGATAAAGAGTACTTAATTTATCACCAAAGCCAGATATAGAGCAGAGATTAGGTTAAATTTATGGAATCAGCCCCAGGTTCTGTTTGTCCTCTTACAGGGTGGGTCTTCATATATTCAGTGGAGATTTAAAAAACCAGGACTAAAATAAAATATCTGGATGAAAAACATCACCATCTTCAGTTCTCATTGCAGTTAACATGCATGAAAATTATCACACTAATTATAAACAGAATCCTAATGGCACTTTAAAAATCAAGAATGTGTAAGTCTTCATCTCTATTATAGTCATATTTTCCCTGCTACAAAATTAGGACTATTAAAGAAGTACATTGGGAAGCTTGAGACCTCGTCCAGCCTGGTTCCAGGAGTGCTGATTCTCCAGGGTCCTCTTGCTGGGTATTGTCTCCTCTCCCAAAAGGAAACATGCTCAAAAAGGGCCATTGAGGACAGCAGACAGAAGTGTGAGCATGGTATAGGGTGAGCAACAGGGATGGTGGAGAGTCCTGGCACTTACAACCCTGAAGCACCAAGGGGCAAGTGGAGGGAGACAGTCTAGGATTTCAGAGCAAGTTGCAGCCTGTACGCGTAATTCGGCAATCTTAGCAATAGGACACACTCCACTTCTGCTCCATGCATGCATCTTAAAGATTAGCATGCCAAGTACAATGTGAAAAATCCAAACAACAGCCTAGACTTCAATGCTCTGAGAATTCCCATTCTCAAAGATCTAAAAAATTCACATGGACACAAATTTTAGAGGTAAAATTTCTGTCACTTCACATATGGTTTTAATTTTGTCCTTTTCCTTCACAGTTGAGTGTCTTCACTCCTCTTAAGTATCTAAATGAAGTCAAAGATTCCCTCTTTGATGTCCCTAATAATTCCCATCTTTTATCATTTGGATTGCACTTATGAAATCTATGCATCTCACCACCAGCACAGCATTTTCACTTTTATCTTTTGAGGACATCAGAATGAAATGATAAGTGCAAAATATAATAAAGTAGTCACATAATTAGATAAACCCTACTGTACAATGACGTCAGGGTTTATGGAAGTCTCTCGATGTATAGGTTCCTTTTATACACCCCACCTCACACACACCTTTCTTTGTTGCGGAAACCAGTTAACTTGTCCTGTAGAGTTTCCACAGTCAGGATTTTGCTGGTTATATACCTGGGTTCTTTCATTTTCTATATATGCTATAAATTGGTAGTTGAATCTAGAGGTTTGAAACCATTCTGTTTAGATTTTTGTGGCAAGGGCACTTCAGGGGGAGAAGGCAGTGTGATAACAAGTTACCTGGATACCTGTGATGTTAACTGAATTGACACCCCTTTACTTATCTGTGTTTCATCTGGTTTTTGTTTTTCCTCCACTTAGTTGTGTATGTGGTGCTGGGGTTCAAACCCGGGTCCTCGTGCCTGCCAGGCAAGCAGAAAACCCGAGCCACTGCTCCAACTCATGTTGACTTATTTAGATCAGAGGTATGCTGTATCCATTTTTCTTTGAGCATCCTTTTAAAAAGAAATTTCATCATGTAACGTTTCCCTTCCAAATGTAGTTGTCCAAGACACCGACTTCTGTATTTGAAGAGCATGCTCAATTTTGAGATGTGCCAGATGACACATAAAAAAGACTTTCTGTGACTTCAGCATATATCTAAAACTTCACAGAATTTCAATCCCCAGCATAGCAAACATAAGTAAATAAAACATATGAGAATCGCTTGATTATAGAAGAGGATCAGACATTGCATTAGGAACAATCCTGAATTGATTTGACATGTTTTGTGGTTAATACTACATTTGGTAGCGAGTTTTAAGTATAATAGCAAATACTTCCACTTAGAAATCTAAAGGAAAGCATTACTGGTGGGAATAGGGAAATTAAATTCAATATTAGTAGAAAACCTGAAGGCACTTTTGTTTGAAATGCTTTTCTAATTTCTAGCTGGGCGTTAGGAGCAACTTATCTTTTATGAGAAGGAGCCATTGTTCTTGCTCCAACTCCTTGGACATTGTTCTTGCACTAGGTATTGACCTTCACCAGGGATTGGTCAACTTGACCACTTGAGACCCATGGTTCTGAATGCTGAGTCTCTTTATACCTGTAGCCAGAAAATAGTGTCCTTGGACTTGAAATTTATGGATGGATAACATCAACTTCAATTTCAAAGCTTCATGATATTCCTATTATCTCAGACGTTTATTTTTTAAGCAAAAGAATTTATGATAGGTGTTCTTTAAAATATCATAAATATCAAGCAAATAGGAAAAAGCCTGTTTTTCACTGTTGGTAGTGTTGCCAGTTGTTTCTGGAGTTTCTGTGTGTTTATGTATATAGCTTTTAAAAATGTTTTTTCTTGATCTCATTAATCTGCTTATTTTAAAGAGCCACAACTACCGTCAGATCTTTTAAGTTTACTGAGACCAGATTCCATTTACACAACCCTTTTAAAGATCCAGAGACCTCAGATGGATAAGTCTTATGTGCTTAAAAGGAAAGATATCTGAGCTTTGTAAAATCATTTTTTGACACAGAGTAAATGCTCAAGAAATAGTTATTGATTGGAAAGAATTTAGAATCTTATTGATTTCTTGATAGAACATTGGGGCCACTGTGGCTGCAAAGTGTCATAATGGACTACGGTTTCCAAGCAAACAATCTGCTCTGTCTCTTTATCTCTTCACCAACTCCCATCCACCCTCCCTCTCCCCTATTCTGCCAATCTCCATTCTCTCTTTCTTTCTTAATAAAAGATACACACTTAGGAAGAAGGAAAAACTCCAGTGACTAAACGTGATCCGAGTCCTTTCCTACCCCTACTGTCAGCGTGGTATTTTGTTAAATGTTACTACTTTTCACTTTGAAAAAGGTTTAGCCAACACCATTCAATCTACTTTCCAGCAGGTAAAACCCGCCCTCCCCCTAACCTTTAGGTCATTCCAATCATGTTATTTCTCTCATAATGCTGGAAGTAATGGAGTAGGCAGGAAGGGAAAGTAGAAGTTATACAGCTCTGCTGGCTTGGCTTTTGTTTGCTTGTCTCTAACTACCTTAAACTACTTCCTTCTTATCTCTATAACAATAGGACAAAATGGCTCCTTCTAAATGGTCCCAAAGCTAGCCAGACTTCTGTAACCTATTATTATGACCTTTCTCTCATCAGTAATTGTTCTGCAATTTGCACCTAAAGAAACCTTGTGGTCTACAATGCCCACATAAGGTGTGGTAAAAGTAGCTTGGGGGATCACTCTGCCAATTATCGCATGCCAGGATCTTACAGGTCACCCCAACGCAAGAAGCTTGAAACGCTTTAACACATTTGAATAGTGAAGTGGTGTACACATCGTTAGAATGAACCTTTAATTTCATTTTAATGGGGACCTATTCATGTCCTCCTGATCTCAGCTTTGGGTCTATTATGAAGGTGCCATTTTGGTAAGAAAGCCAAGTAAGAGGTTTTATGTATGTTTGGAAGAATACAAGAAACAGCCATTCAAAAAACAAACAAAAGAAGAATAAGAAGTAAAAAGTGAAAGAAGAGAAAAAGGCGGAAGAGGGAACAGAGGACATGGAAACACATCTTGGTATTCATCAGTCGGTTGTAAATCACTTGCTGTCATCTCCCCTTGTGTGGTGGCAGCAGACAGAGCCATTCGGAGACACACTACAGGGAAATGATTTCTTCTTCATGTCCTTCCAGTGCCTCTTGTATTGCTGTCTTCTGACAGCCCTTATCTCACATTGCCTTCCCTTACATTCAGAAGTTTAGTAATCATTACGCCTGGAGTAGTTCTATGAACCCAATCGACATTCAAAACATGTTAATTAATGATTGTGCCATAACATGCATTATGCACTGATGTGCTTTTCTTTAGTCACAACCCCTTAGCCTGATCGTAGTCTAGAGACCTTATAGAGAAGCACATTGGTAGTGACAGAAAGTCAAAGAAGAATTGCTTTTGGTTTCCAGATGTTGTACACTTAGGGCAATTCCCGCACAATCGTGAAAAAACTCTCCACAAGCACTTGGTGGGAGAAGATGGGGCTAATTAAGAAGTCATTGGGTGAATACATATGGATATACTCTGAGGTCCATTTCTCCCCTGGGACACCATGTGCTCTACCACCATCCCCATCCCCCAGTCCCAGATGTTCTTTGCAAGGTCCTTGTGAAACATTCTACCTGTGTCTGCTGCTTATGGCTCTTTGAACTCCCAATCGGTGAAAAAAGCAAAAGAAGGGAGAAAATTCTCTGTAAATCTCTAGAGCTGCCACCCAGTGACTGCTGAAGCAGGTCAAGTAGTGCTTTCCATTTTTAGCTTATTTTAACCCTATTTTTTATATCTATCTTTATTATGTATTTTTTTCACATAATATATTAGCATTGTATCAGGCAATCAATCAACACACAAAAAGATTTTAAGACTTGAGGACAAGAAAACATAATGTGAGTGAAAGAGAGTAGGTAATAATGGTGATGAGAATCAAGATATAAATGAGATAAATTTGTTAGATCCCAAATAAATAACTCTTCCTCTCTTAAAACCCAGGAATTATTTTGTTATAGTAATAATCATGGCAGGGTGGGATGTGGAGGTGGCAGCTGTCAGGAACAACCTTTTTTGCCCTCTGATTCTTGCTAGTTCTACACTGACTTTCCCGTAACCCTCACAGAAGTTGGAAAGTAGGGAATATCTACCCTTCACAGCTAGGAAAGAATCTCCAACAAATTGGGTTTGTCTGTGATGGGTACATTTTATCTACAAATGTAGTTTTTTTTTGTGTGTGAATCCTCAAAAGTCTTTGGATATGTAGAAAGTACCTTACTTAAGAATTAACATTGTAGTATACTCTTTACCCCTGTGCAAATCCAAATAATACTTATGCAATAATTTAATTCTGGAAAATTCACAATCTAAATACGTATATTTCTTCTAGTGGTGAAATGTGTGTATTGAGAGACTGAATTGTGGGTGATGTGGGGTTAATTCTGGTTTAAGAACAAATGCATGTCATACTGTTGCTTTACATGCATTTATGATTGTACAATAACTCAACCCTTTAATAAATTTTTAAAAAAGGATTTCCAATCTATAAACATTCACGGACAAGAAACCAGCCATGCTTCAGAGGCGTGGATTTCAACTCTGATGGCATTAACGGCCTTGTGAAAGCAGAATACAAAGTCTATGATTCATAATGTTTGTGCATAGCTTTGAAATGTTTTCCCAGAATTATTGACCTTGTTATATCCAACCAAGTGCAAGAACAATGAGATTGTGGAAAGTACTTAAAAGAAGAGGTGAAAGAAAAGTTTTGAAAATAAAGTAGAGCTAGTCAAATAATTCAAAGTGGGGAAAAGTGGCAATGATTGCAGATGGACATGCAATGAATCTTTGTTCAAATGAATCTAATTCTAAAGGACAAAGAGCAAATCATCTCAACCACAATACTAATAGTCAGAGAGAAAGTAATTACCTGTGGGTGTATGCGGGGCAGGGGTGGGGTCTTTTGAGAAGGTGTCTAGGCAGTAGGTTTCAAGTCTTCTAAATAATTAGAAATTTTTAACTGTATCCTCAATACATTTATACTCATTTACCATACATAATACACACATCTAACTATCAGCGTCTACTATCTCAGGGCAAAACATACATCTGTGGCAAGATTAATATAATAACAGTGGATATAAATCTGTATTTCAAAAAGCCTTCTAGATTACTGTTTTTTGGAAAGGGGACAATGTCCCTTCAGCTATGAAAAGACCATTCTCTTTTCTTTGTAATGTGGTTAACAAAGAGTAGAAATATCACCTTTGGCTTTTGATTGTTTATATGTATTTGGAAAATTAATATTCTCTATGGCCATAGCACCTACACACAAAAAAAATTTATAAAGCCGTGTGTCCATTTTGAGAAGATGTAGAGCCAAAACTAGAAAATGCAGTCTGGAAATATAGAGAACTTGTACCACACAGCACAGAGATTTGCAGGGTGCTGAAGGAGAAATGAGAGGGTGTGACTGTCCATCCTGCCACACTGGGTTGTCTCCTCCTCTTCCCTCAGTACTCTTGGACCTAGTAAGGAAGCAAATGTCAATTCCTACCTCAAAGATTTGCTAATATTAATTTATTTTGGTTTTTAGGATACAATTTGTGTTAGTAAAATTTCTAATAATTTCTTCCTAAACCCCAATGGATTTTTTTTTTTTTTTTTTTTTTTTTTTTTGTTCCTGAAGAGGTATGCACATCTCACTTTGGAAACCTTTAGCCTAGAAGATTAGCATTAGTGTCAGACATCTGTTATCTTAATATTATTAATTCTGAGTAGGACTAAGTTTGTTCCAAAAAAAATTAAAGACTGAAATGGGATAAAACCTTTCACAAGCCTTTATTTGAAAGGTTCAAAGCTTATTTGAATTTGGGCAAGATCAAAGAATTCAGATACTGAATAATAAAGTCACCATGGGATTCCCTATAACGCAAACTGGTAGGTGGTGACATCTGCCTTAATAGATTTAGATTAAAAATGTAGACAACATGAATCAAGGAAGAAAAGCATAAATTTGGTTTTATTTATTTTTATTTTTTTCTGCAGAGCTGGAGATTAAACCCTTGTACATGATAGGTAAGCACTCAACTTGGAGGCACACCCAGCCGGTAGGTTAGTTTTAAAGTATGGAAGAGCAGATTTCATCTCCTACTTGGTGGAAAGTTACCATTACTTCCATGCGTAACAGTATGGCCAACCAGAGACCCAGACTGACTCTCCTGCTAAAACACTCTGATAAATATGTAAGGAAACTTTTTAAAGGTAGATACAAATTCCTGAGGTCAAGGGCTAAGTGAAAGTAGGACCCTAGAGAGACAAACTGAGCACACTGAAGTGAGTTCACACACTGCCTTGAAGCTTGTTGAAGCCCACTGTTCACACTGCTCACAGGAAGTAAAATACAAGACTCACTCAAGGAGGGAAATTAAGTAGGAGACCACTGACACGAAGCTAAAACTCCAAGGGACTATAACCCCAAAGGAGGGGTGAAAAGGGAACATTTGACTTCATGAAATAAGAAAAATGGTCTCTTTCAGCCTGGCCTGGTGGCTCACGCCTGTAATTTCAGTGGCTCAGGAGGCTGAGGCAGGTGGATCCCAAGTTCAAAGCCAGCCTCAGCAACTTTGGTGGGTCCCTAGGTAACTTAATGAGACCCTGTCTCAAAACAAAAGGGCTGGGGGTGTTACTCAGTGGTTAAGTGCCCCTGAGTTCAATCCCTGGTACCAAAGAAAGAAAGAAAAGAAAAATATTCTCCTTTAAGTCTTTTCTTTTTTTTAAATAAAGAAAGAGGGACAGTAAGAGAGAGAGAAAGAAACAATTTTTATTTATTTAGTTTTTCATGTGGCTTTCGTTGCTCCAAGACTTTGCTGTGTATGTGGTGCTGGGGTTTGAACTTGCATACTCGCGCATGCCAGGCAAACGCAGTAACCAAAAAGCCTCCACTCCAGCCCCTCTCCTTTAAATCTTAGTAATGAAAAAAGGATAAAAATATTTCTTGAGTTCTCAGTCACCATGGGCTCCTCATCTAGGTTTGCAGGTCCAGAACATATTATTTGGGTGCTAGAACAGCTAAATCTAGTAATTAGGCTTCAAGGGGTTCTAGGAGAGCCATGCCTGTGTGTCTAAGACAAGTGAACACAAATTTCTGGAGACACTCACTTAAAAGCCCAGATTCAAATAATTCACATAAATTCAACTTCCAGTAAACATGAGATCACAGGGGGAAAAATCAATTAAGACCATGAAAACAAGATATTATGAGTAAGAGTCAGCAGAATCAGGTAAGTGAAGACTTCAAGTTTAATTGGAAATATTTTTCTTAACATAATTTTATGTCACAAAATATGAAATGTGTGCTTTATATATTTAAAGATGTAAAGGAAGAGAACATAGTCGGGGCAAGGAGTAGAAGCTAAAATTTTTCTAGATAGATTTAAAAAGAAGCAGGTACAGTGAGTGATGAACAAGTTCTATGGATGGAGTTAGCCCTTGAGACCTCAGGAGGATTGAAGAAGGAATTGGAAGGCAGAAATTATATACAGTGCAGCACACAGAGGTAAAACAATCATGATGACTACTTAGCAAGAAGTAGGTAGAACTCTGGAAGGAGAGAAAAAGAGAGTGGGGGGGGGGAAGCAATAAATGAAGAAAGGATGGCTAAAAATTCTTCCAGAATTGATGAACAATACATGTTGTAAATGGGGAAATGCCAAAGGAACACAAGATGAATAATTAAAAAGTAATTCCTATCTAGACCTATCTTGGTGAAATTTCAAAATAATGAAGACAGAAAGAGGATCTTAAAGGCAGCTAGAGACAAAAGTAGGATCACCTACATGGGTATAACAATTAGACCCACAGCCAACTTCTCAGGAGCAACAATGGCAGCCACAGAACTGTGGAATGGTGCTGTCAAGGTGCTGAGAAGGCCTAGAATTTTATACCCTAGGAAAATAGCTTCCAAAAAACAAGAATGAAAAAAAAATTCAAGCAAATACATATTCAATGATTTTGACATTCTAAAGATCATGTCTCAGACCGGAAGAGCATAATATATCTGGTGAGAAAGAGGAGATACAATAGGAAAGATCTTTTTTTTAAGTAGTAAATAGCACATAAATTTAAGCAAAGATTGACTGCATAACATAATAATGATGATGCAAGTTATAAAGTTAATAAGTACAAGTTAAATAGGACAAAAACATAAGAATTGGAAAGTGGTCACTGAGTTAAGTAGTGTTCTGTGATTCACATGGTTGTAGAGTTCAAGGGAAGGAGTTTTTATTTATTTATATTTTTTTTCAACTGACCTTTGTTTCTCCAACATGTAGTTGTGTATGTGGGGCTGGGGGTCAAACCCGAGTCCTTGCTCATGCCAGGCACTTACCAGGCAAGTGCTCCAACTACTGAGCCACCACTCCAACCTGGAAGGATAGTTATTAACTGTCAGCTGCAATAATAAAAATAAGAATCCATGTTAAAAGGTGAAACCCAAGGTGGTCATCCATGTTTTGGCATTACCCCTGGATAACAAAGTATATATACACAGATTAATGTTGGTTTGATAATGTTTCCCCCTCAATTGTATCTCTATATACTTCTAATAAGAAAAAAAAAAAAGAATGCATGTTGAAGTTACCAGAATAATCCTTGAAAGAGCAGGAATGTATGCAACATTCAAATTAGTGGAGGGGGAAACAGAAAGAAAAGTTAACCTAGAAAAAAAAAATCCAAGGAAGGATAAAAAGAGGAAATTTAAAGAAGACAAAAGCACAAAGAATATGGTAGAAATAAATCCAACTAGATCAGTGATACAAACTAAATAAACTCTAAAAATTGTCCGATTCTTTA
Organism: Aplodontia rufa; assembly: GCA_004027875.1. Taxonomy (NCBI): domain Eukaryota; kingdom Metazoa; phylum Chordata; class Mammalia; order Rodentia; family Aplodontiidae; genus Aplodontia; species Aplodontia rufa. The sequence continues at coordinate 61,398 of PVKS010006182.1, forward strand.
AAATTCCCAACCGCTTGCTATTTATAAAGCCCTTTTTAACCTAGGGATATTGCAAGCTGATAAAGGGACTGAAAATGAAGCTCCCTGCAAACATCAGCCAACAATAAGCAGGCAAAACAAGTGATAACTAAATAAATGAACTTTGAAGCAGTAAAGGAGGGCAATTTGAGTAAAGATGAAAACTTCATTATGCTAAAATGCTCGATTAACCAGGAATTCACAACATTTCAAAATTTGGGTACATCTAATACTATTTTCTCAAACTACATAAAGTAGATAAAACTGCAACAATGTATGGATAAATCTACTATCATAGTTGGAGAAACAATGTACTGTGCTAAGCAATTAATAGATTAAATAACCAAAAAAAAAAAACATGGAGAATTAAAACAGTGTAAATAACAAGGTGCTCCTGATATAGAACATTATACCCAACAAATGGAAAATACCTGTTCGAACACATACACACGTAACATCTAAGGACACCAAACGCAGTGCTGTCCATGAAACAAGTTCATCACATTCTAAGGATCAGTATCATAAAGACCATATTCTCAATCAGATGTTCAAAATTATTTCAAATGCTTCATTAAAATAATTATTTTATTATAAGAAAGAAAACCATAGTAAGTTTTCAAAGTAAGGAATATACTCTGTATACTATCTAAATGAACAAAGAAATAATAAGGAAAATTAAAGAAACTTGGAACTGAAGAGAAAATACAAATATACAAAATTTTGGTATTTAAAAAGAAATTCATAGCATTAAATTGCTTATGTGGAGAAGGATAAAAAATTAATGCTATAATACCATTACAAATAACTGATCAACTTAGGAAGCATTAAAAAAATCCTAAACAATAGAATGAAATAAAAAAAAGTAGAAGGAAATAAATAATAGGGATAAGAACAGAAATTTAATAGACTTGAAAGCAAAGTAGAGAGGAGCAACAAAAACTTCTTGGAAAAGAGATCAAGAAAAAAGAGGATGACACATGTTAGAAATAAAAACAATATAAAAATTGAATAGGGAGAAATTACAGTTTCTTCAAAGATTTCAACAGTAAGAGACCACTATAAAATCTTCTACTAATTGATTTGAAAATTTACTTGAAATGGATAACTTTTCAGGGAAAATATAATTTCTGTGAGTCAAAAAAAAAAAAAAAAGATTAGGAATAACCTGAGTAATCCAACAATGATTGAATAAATGGAATCAGTAATTAAAACCTTTCCACAAAGGAAATATAGTTCTGGGTAGTTTTACTGGGGAGATCTATAAAAGGTTATAAGAAACATGGAAGTTCAATCTTATGCAAGTTCCTCTGTAGTAAGAAGCAGAATAGTTCATCAACTCATTTTATGAAACATATAAATTTATACTAAAAAGGAAAAATTGTAGGCCAGTGTGTCTCAGAAACACAGAGGCAAAAATCTTAAATAAAGCAATGGATTCAGCAATATGAAAAGATAATGCATTATGATCAAGTTTGTTTTGTCCTGGGAATATGAGGTTGTTTTGACATTACGTTAATTAGTATAATTCACCACATTAACAAATTAAAGAGGAAAATTACATGACTATCTCAATAGATGCAGAAAAAATATTTTATAAAATTTGTAGTAAAATTTCTCACCAAATTAGAAAAAGAAGGGGCCTTTCTCAACCTTTTTTAAAAAGAAGGGTATTTGCAAAAAGCTTTCCCTTTAAGGTCAAGAATAATAGAAAGGACTCTGAATATCATCAGTTCTATTTAAATGACACTGACGGTTTACGTTAGTTTGTGTTATAAGGTAAATAACACATAGAAATGGCAAGATTGAAACAAAACTCTTCTTATTTGCAAACAATAGGGCTGTCTCATGGGAAACCCAAGAAAATCTACAGACAAATTAGACTAGACACCATCTACAGAAAACCATATAATCCTATAAACAATCACCAAATAGTTATAAATATATGTTAAATATATAGTTTATAATAACAGCAGAAAACACAAATAAACAATTAGCATCGGATGTGCCAGATATTTACCAAAAGGAAAACACAGTGTAATTCAAAGCCATGGAGAAATTCACTAAACTTTATATGTAGGGAGACTCCAAGTTTCAAACGGTTTTCTCTGAATTGATTTATAAATTCAGACAAAAATCCTGTGGAATTTACCAAAGTAATGTTTTAAATTCTGTAGAAAAGCAAAGGCCCAGAGTACTCACTAAGCTCCTGAGGTAAATAAGAAGGTGAGGAGATGGGCACTACCTGAGTTCTACAAATAAAAACAAAGTGATAACAATTCAGAGGGCGTGGTGCCGCCACAGCACTGGACACAGCACTGGACCAAGGCACCAAGAGAGATCCCAGAGAAAAAGGAAAGGAAAAGGGAAACACATGTAGGAATTTTACATTCGTGATAAAATTTAGGTGACAGGTCAGTGGAGAAACAACGGACTTTTTAATATATGATGCTGTGACAATTCACAAGGGCAAGCTTAAATTGATCCCCACTTCACATGTACACAAAATAAATGATAGATACGCCTGAATGTGTCGGAAAACTTTTAGGAGAAAATAGAGTAGAATATCTTTCTGGCCTAATGATGGGGAAATATATGTTCTCTTTCAATGAGGCAAAAGCCAGCACACACAATAAAGAGATTCAATTATGTGAACATTAAGGTACTCTGTTGATCAAATGCACAAGTAAAGTGAAATAATATAAAGAAAGAGAGGATCTTGGTATCCTAACTGACCAAGGATTAATAATACAAAAACATAAAACTGAAAATAAAAAGGCAGAAAACACCATGAGAAATAAGCAGAAGAGTTGAACAAGTACCTCACAGAAGTGGAAGTTAATGTGACCTATCAACACTTGATGCTCACACTTCTTATTAATTAAAGACTCAAATCACACATCACAAACTTCCCTGCGCTACTTATTAGATTTGCAGAACATAAAACATCTGGCAATGTCAAGGCTAAGCAAGGATCTGGAGCCTCAGAATTCTAAGTCTCTGCTGGAGGAAGCCCCAGATGGTAGGACCATTTTGGAAAATCACGTTGCATTACCTAATACAATTAAAGATGTGCACGCTCCGGAATACTGTCCCTGCTGCGTACAGGGCTTGTGCTTCATCTTCAAGTTTGTTCACATGTCACCCGATTCTCACTTTGCTTATCCTATCCCCCCTATTTAGAATTGAAAACTGTCCAAACACTTCCTATCACCCCTCACTGCTTCATTTTTCTCCATAGTACTTACCACCTCCCAACAGATATAATTGGCATATTTATTTTATCATCCATCCTTCCCTGCCCCCACTAGGATGTAAACACATGAAGGTGGAGAATTTTGTCTATTGTTTCTTTTTCTTCACATACATGAAGAACCTGACACAGAGGAAAATTTGTCAAATGAAATATCTTATGACCCAGAAATCCTATCTAAGGCCCAGATCCAGAGCCACTCAGGACAGGAGACAGTACGTCTGCAGTAGTGTAATGTACAGTGGGGGGAAAAACAGAAATACAACAAAACAGTCAAATGAAAACAAAACTTTAGTTTAAATCAGCAGAAGATTGGATAACATACTGTAGACCATTCACATAGGGCAGCATTATACTGCAATTAAAATAGGCGATTTATAACATGAATTTCAAAACCTAATGTTGAACTAAAAAAAAAAAAACAAAATAAAACAGTCTCACAAAAATACAGACAGCACAAATCCATCTATTTAAAATTTTAAAGTGGACATTATTTAGGGCTAAAGGACAAATGGGGCATCATCAATTGTAATGCATTGAGATTTCCCTTTAGGCACACAGGAGGTATGGGTGGGCACACACATCTTCCCTCCCATTGACACTCTTACTTTATACCCTGCCTGTAAGTGCAACTGAAGCAACAATGAATCAGAGCCTGTAAGAATCTACCAGACTTGGGTAAGCAGAAATTTTTTAAAAGTGGATTTTACCCCCAACCCCTGGTCCTTTATTTATCTATCTATTTATTTATTTTTTTTTTTATTTACTTTTGGTACCAGGGGTTGAACCTAGATGTGCTTAACCACTGAATCACATCCCCAACCCCTTTTTATTTTTTTAATTTTAGGCAGGGTCTTGCTAAGTTGCTTAGGGCCTCCCTAAGTTGCTGAGGCTGACTTTGAACTTTGAGCCACTGGGATTGTAGGCATGCATCACCAAGCCTGACTCCCCCAGGTCTTATAATGTGTTGGAAACAGACTTGCATCTGAATTATGTAAATATTCCTTATTGAACTGAGCACACTTTAACAAGTAGGGTGCTCACAGGGTTACTTTAGGATCCCTACAGTCTCCAGATTCCCAAGAACTGCTACAGCTTGGGTTTAGAGAAACTGAATAATTGAAGCCTCAGCTCTGATACCAACCAGATACTACTGTGGTAGGAGGCACATAAAGACTATCTATTAAATCTTACTGTGATTCCACTATGAGATAGAACTGTCCTGTTCATTTTGCAGATAAAGCAACTGAGACCTTGAGAAACGGAGAATCCTGCTCAGGATTCACAGCTGGTAAATTGTAGAGCTGAGACTCCCACCCCAGTCTGTCTGACTTCAGATATACTTCTTTTTTCTTCTCCCTCCTCCCCCATCGTTCTTCTCTTAGCCTCTAGGGATTTTGCTTTCAGCTGGTATCTTCTGTCTGCACCTCTCAGTAACTTTCCACATATACCACGGTTTAGGAATTGAACTGGGAGGAAGAGGGGAAATTCTCCCAGCTCACACCCATCTGTTGTTTACTGAGGCTGAGAATATTGAGCAGCTGCAGCAAGCAGTGTCTGCCTTGTGCATTTCGCTTCTTTGGAAGATGTTTCTAGTACTGCCCCTCACCACCCACTCGCTTCTGTCTGGTTTCTCTTTTGCTGGCCCTTTTCCCATAGCAGTTAATGTTTGCCCTGCGAGTGCCAGAGCATTCATCCTTTCTTCCCTGAAAGATGTGCCATTTGCATATCATGCAAACAGCCCAGCTGCCGAGTCCCAGTTAGGGTAAATAACAGCCACAGTGTTTATGCTGATTCCTCCTGGGGCCTTCTGGAACCTGCTGCACAACTCCAGGGAGAAGACCCTTTAGTTGGAATCTCTGCTCAGATCTTGTGATATCATGAATGAACACTTGCTGACAAAAGGAAAACGCAACCCTGTCCATGGAATTGTGTGCTTTCACATTCTAGTGGCTGAGAAAGGTGTGTAAGTTGAAAGAAATGCTCTGTAGTATTTTTTATCTTGTCGAATTCCATTTATTAATTTTTACACCTTGAATATTTTCTAAATGTACTTCGCTTGTTTAATTCAGTGAAAAACTTAATAATTTAACATATTTCCACAAACATTTATATATTGTACTTATTTATTTAAAGAGAGAGGGCCAGTGAGAAAGAGAGAAAAAAAGACAATCGATTTTTATTTAGTTTTTCATGTGGCTTTCGTTGCTCCAACACTTCACTGTGTATGAGGTGCTGGGGTTCAAACCCACATGTTCACCCAAGCCGGGCAAGCACCGTAATCACTGAGCCACTGCTCCAGCGCCTATATATTGCTTTTAAAAGTAATCAATCATACTCTTTATAAATATATTAATTTATAACATCTTTAGAGAAGTGGCAAATAAAGAATTGATCATTCTTCAAATATATATGTGTATACATATATTTATGTGTGTGTGTGTGTGTGTGTGTGTGTGTATAACGAACAAGCATCTAAAAATCAGATCATTAGTCATTTAGAGTCAGGCTCAGTGAACTCCTAATTAAAAAAATAGTCAATGGTCAGATTGTAGCAGCTGCTAAGTCCTCAGAGAAAGATTAGATAAATATCTAATTATTTTACATTTATATCTTCTGGTTTATACAAATGTCACTGCACTCAAATTATTTTATCAGTAATTGTTTTGAATTCCAAGACTTGAAATGTAGGAATTTCAGGTAGAAAAAGGGGAAGCTAAATTACAAGTCTGTATGATATTTATTCCAGCCGATGTTTATTTTTATGCAGTCTGTGCCCCTTTGCTGGGCACTGGGGAGGATATGAGGATGAACGGGTTCATTGCTGCTACTATACAGCACACAGCCAAGCTAACACCTCTCAGAAACAAAGTAAAATGGGCATGCGTGTGCACCAACAAACCCACATTTTTCCACATTTTTTTTTTTAAAGAGAGAGGGACAGTGAGAGAGAGACAGAGAAAGAGAGAAACAACTTTAGTTAGTTTTTCACATGGCCTTTGTTGCTCCAACACTTAGTTGTGTACCTGGTGCTGGGGTTTGAACCCGGGTCCTCGTGCTTGCTGAGCAAGCGCCAAAACCGCTGAGCCACCACTCCAGCCCCTTTTTCCACATTTTTTATTGGTGCATTATAATTGCACAAAGTGATGAGATTTGTTATTTACAGATTTTACATATTATAATGTTGTATTATAATAATATAATTTGGCCAACATCCCCCCCTAGAACTCCCCCCTTCCCACCCCTGATCCCTTTCCTCTACTAATCTCCCTTTGATATTTATGAGACCCACCCCACTCTCCTTTTCCTCTCTAGTGTCCACATATGAGAGAAAAATATGACCCTTGACCTTCTGAGTTTGACTTATTTCACTCAACATGATGGTCTCAAGTTCCATTAATTTTTCTGTAAATGACATAATTTCATTTTTCTTTGTGACTGAATAAAACACATTTTATTTATCTATTCATCCATCATCGGACACCTAAGATGGTTCCATATTTTGGTTATTGTGAATTGTGGTGTTATAAATATGGGTAGGCATGTGTCATTATAATATGATGACTTTAATTCTTCAGGATAAACACCAAGGAGTGGTACAGCTAGGTCATATGATGATTCCATGCTTAGTCTTTTGAGTAACTTCCGTACTGATTTCCATAGTGGTTGCACTAATTTACAATGCCACCAACAGTGTAAATTTGTTCCTTTTTCTCCACATCTTCTATAGCATTTATTATTTGATTCTTTATGGCTGCCATTCTGACTGGTTAAGATGAAATGTCGGTGTAGTTTTGATTTGCATTTCCCTAATTGCTAATGATATTGAGCATTTTTTCATGTGTTCTTGGCCATTTGTATTTCTCCTTTGAGAAATGTCTGTTTAATTAATTTGCCCATTTATCAACTGGGTTATGTGATTTTTTGTGTGTTAAGTTTTTTGAGTTCTTTACATAATCTAGATATTAATCCTGTCCGAAGGGTAGCTAGCAAAGGTTTTCTGCCATTCCATAGGTGCTGTCTTCACAGTCCTAATTGTTTCCGTTGCCATCCCATTTATCAACTCTTAGCATTATTCTCTGAGCCTTAGGGCTCTTACTGAGAAAGTCATTACCTATGCCTATAACCTGGGGTTAGACCCTACATTTTCTTCTAGGAGTTGCATAGTTTCTGGTCTAATTCCCTGGTCTTTGATCAATTTTGAGTTGATTTTTGTGCAGGGTGAGCGATAAGACTCATTCTTCTACGTATGGGTAACCTGTCTTCCCAGCACCATTTGTTAAAGAGGGAGTCTTTTCTTCCACGTATATTTTTAGCACCTCTGTCAAGGTCCAGATGATGGCAGGTTGGTTTCTATGTTCTATTCTGTGCCATTGGTGTATGTGTTTGCTTTTACACTAGTAGCGTCGTTGGTTTTTGCTCTACGGCTTAGGTTTTTATTTCAATCTAACATTCGTCTGCCCTCCTTGGTATCTATTTGATGCCAGCCACTACCTCCTTTTCCAGATCTGTCTACTCAATTGCCGGATTCACATCTCCACCCAGTCTTCTAACAGGCTTTCCACAGCAAGCTCACGCATCCAGGCTCCTGCTCACCCCTTCCACGGCATCTCTTCCTACAGACTTCGTCTCAGCTAGAGGCCATCCCTTCAGGTTGTTCCAGACAAAATCCTCAGTGACCTGTGACTTCCCTTTTGTTTCTATTACCCCACATCTGATCGGTCAGCAAATTCTCTTGGTTTAATCTTCAGAATAGATCCAGCATTCGTCCACTTCCTCCACCCTGTGCAAATCACTGTGGTCTCTTATCTGTTTTTATTGCAAATGACCTCCTAGGTAGTCTCTGCTCTGCCACCCTCTTCACCTCCTGCTCATCCTGTCTTAGTCTGGTCTGCAGCTGTAGCATAATATGTTTTTCACAGTTCTGGAGCCTGGGAAGCCCAAAATCAAGGAGCAGAGTGGAGTCGGTGTCTGGCAAGGGCTCATTCTGCTCCATAGCTGAAGCCTCTCGCCGTGCCTTTGCATAGCAGAAGGGAAAAAGGGAAGAAGGGTTGAATTTTCTCCCTCAAGTTTCCTTATGAGGACACTAACCCCATCCATGAGGGCAGAACCCTCTTGGTCTAATAATAGTCCTGCCTCTTAATATTACCTCCTTGGAGTTTAAGTTGTAACATGCGAATTTTGGAAGACAGCATACATATAAACTATAGCATTCTCCTTCCTCCTCCCACCCAAACCCCCTTATCTGTTCTCAAAGCAGAATATGGTTTGTCAAGGTATGGATCAAATCATGTTATACCCCCACTTAAAATCCTACCACTTTGCACCAAAATCCTGCAGTGGTTCCTACTTCTTTCAGAGTAAAACCCCAGATATCTTTTCAATGCCCCCACCTCTCTGAACACATCTTCCTTTGCCACACTGGCCTCTCCACAACTTTCTGAATAGCTCTGCCAAAATTGTGCCCCAGGACCTTGGTTCCCCCCAGGACCTCTTTTTGAAACACTCCCCGCCTAGGCCCCCCACATGGTTAGCCCCATTTCCTTTAGGTGCTAACTCAACAGCCAAGATTCTCAGTGTCCTCTTTCCTGAAAACTCTAACTAAATTTCAATGCCCACTTTCCTGGTCTCCTTCCCTGAGTTCTTTTTTCTCCCCTTTGCACTGGTTACAGGTATCTTAAATATTTAATGTTTTTATCTTCTTGGTATTCCATTCCCCCTCCCAAGAATGTAGTCTCAGGAAGGCAGCGATTTTGGCTCATGACCACAGAATAATAGTTGGTCTTCAATAAACATTTATTGAGGGGAAGAATGAATGGATAGTGGACAAGGAATGTCATTCTTATGGCAATATTAGAGGGTATAGCTACTTAAAAGCAGATCTTCCTCCCACTATTGGTCGTATCAAGTATCACATCTCCTTCCGCCTTGTTCTATTTTACTAATCTTTCCGATCCTGGGTGACACCCTTCGAGATCTGTCTGTGACTGGAGAGTCCCATCTCCTGCAATTGGCCGATGAGGGTGAGTGAAAGCCTCTAGTGCAACCAGTGCAGGGCAGATCCAGCCATGGGTTCAGTTTCCACCCGAACAAGGGTGCAGGACAGGGAGCCCTCGGGCACATTGAGAGCAATGGAGCAGCTTTGCTCCTGTTCCGAGGGCAAGTTCAGATCTTAGTATTAACACCTGGGTCCCACCTCTTTCTGTCATAGCTCAGCCATGAGAAGACATGTTTAACCTTTCAGGTTGTTTCCATTCATTTTGTCCCAAATTCTCTGTAACTATCACTAATTTTTAAAACTGGGGTTTTTTTTTCTTCCAAAGAAGAATTGCTTTAAAGCCTCTAGGCTAACTTTTAGGGTTCTCTTCTAAAACCAGAATGACCAAATGTCCACAAATAGAGTTATTAATCATAATTTTGTCATAGCACAAATGAAAAAAGTTAATTGGTTAACATATGGAAATGTTAAATGGAAAGTGTTGCAGTAATCTGAAATTTTTGCAGAACTTTTGATAGCAGAATGTTTACAAAATACCTTTAAATTTAGTTTTTCTTACTGGTAGTGATGAAGGAGAGAGAGTACATCTTAGCCTGTCTCTCAACTGGAAGTGCTTACAGAAAGAAAGAAAGAAAGAAAGAAAGAAAGAAAGAAAGAAAGAAAGAAAGAAAGAAAGAAAATTGTCTTTTTGTCTTTTCTTTTTTCATTTTTTTATTAGTTAAAAAAATAGGTTTACAGTTAGGAGGGAGTCATTGTCGTACAATCAAGAACAAATGTATAATGACAGGCCAAGCTGAGGCTGATGCCATTCCATTGTTTCCCCCCTTGGATTCCCAGTGGTTTCCTGTTTTCCCCTATTTAACCCCCATGTTAATTGGAATTCTCATGGAAGTCAAAGGTTCCCCACTGGGTTGAATCCCCCCATACTCCCTCCCTCCATCCTCCTTGATATCATTCTTATCCCTCCCTTCCTCCCCCAGCATCATAAGCAAGGTTCCCCTTGCTTGTGTTAAATTTCATACATGTTGAGGTTATTATTAGTTTGGCCATCTATCATACTGTTTCTGATTGTATTCTAGCTTCCACAAATGAGAGAAAACATTTGGCCCTTGAGTCTCCCAGTTTGGGATACTTCACTCAACATAATTTTTTCCATCTCCATCCATTTGGCTGCAAATGCCATAATATCTTTTTCTCTAATAGCCGAGCAGTATTCTGTTGTATATATGTACTACAATTTTTATTTATTTATTTTTTTAAGGAGAGAAGGACAATGAGAGAGAGAGAGAGAATCATTTATTTTTATTGAGTTTTTCACATGGCTCCAACACTTAGCTGTGTACATGGGTGCTGGGGTTTGAACCCGTGTACTTGTGCAGGCTGGGCAAGCGCCGTAATCACCGAGCCACCACTCTAGCCCCATGTACCACAATTTTTGAATCCATTCGTCAAGTGAGGGGCATCTGGGTTGGTTCCGTTGTTTAGCTATAGTAAACTGAGCTGCTATAAACATTGATGAAGCTGTATCTCTATATTATGCATATTCTAGCTCTTTTGGGAAAATACCCAGGAGGGGGATAGCTGGGTCATAAGGTGGTTCCAGCCTTGTTTTTTGAGGAGTCTCCACACTGCTTTCCAGAGTGGCTGTACAAGCTTGCAGTCCCACCAACAGTGTCACAGTGTTCCTCTCTCCCCTCAGCCCCTCTAGCATCTGTCATTGTTCGTATTCTTCATTTTTGCCACTCTGACTGGAGTGAGGTGGAATCTCAGTGAAGTTTTGATTTGCATTTCTCTGATTGTTAGTGATATAGAGCATTTTCTCATATATGTAAGGGCTTTTTGGACTTCTCCCATTGAGAAGTTTCTATTTAATTCTGTAGCCCATTTACGATTGGATTATTTGTTGTTTTGGTGTTTAAAAAAATAATTGTCTTTAACTGTGGTTGGGAAGAGTTCACCATGAGAATGATTTAGTTCTTAGTTTTAATAAAACTCTTGTTTAAAAGACCAATTTATTCATTAATAATATCTCCACTTGGATGGAAACAAAGACTTAAACATGAAGAAGCCAATAAACTAACCCCAGTTCTGATACATGGATAGGAGAAGACGGTGGAGGTAGCCCTACAAATAACTGCCCATTTAATTTTTTGTACAATCTGGAACACTTCTGAGTAAAAAGAGGTGTTCTTAGTAACACTGCCAGAACAGCAGTTGTAGACCAGGAATAGTCAGTCAAATGGGCTCAGATGGTCATTGCTGTGGATGGAATGCTTCTGTCTCCCCAAATTCATCTGCTGCAAACTGTAGCCCCCAAGGTGATAGTGCTAGAGGCGGAGGTTGTGGTGGGTGGTTAGGTCATGAAGGTATAGCCTCAGGCTTGGAATTTATTCCTAGGAACCTCAAGGAGCTAGTTCCACACTTCCACCCTGTGATCCACCATGTGATCCAGAAAGCAAACCCTCACTGGACTCGGAATCTTCTGGTACCTTGATCTCGGACTCCCAGTCTCCAGAGCTGTTGTTTATAAGGCCTCCAGCTTGCAATTTATTACAGCAGTCCAGATGGACTAAGGAGTCACCTGCAGAGACTGATTCCTTCTCCTCTCCCCCTTCCTCTCCTCCTCCTCCTCCTCCTTCTCCTCCTCCTCCTCCTCTTCGAAGGACAGTGAGAGAAAGAGAGTCAGCCTTCATTCCATTTTTCATGTGGCCTTTGTTGCTCCAACACTTAGTTGTGTACGTAGTGCTAGGGTTTGAACCCACATCCTCGCACATACCAAGGAAGTGCCAGAAGTGCTGAGCCACCGCTCCAGCACTGGTATCAGGTTTCAAAGGACTTAATTTATCTCCTCCCCATCAGGTCTTCATGGGGATATCTGTCTGGGGGCCAGGAGGAGGGTATGAAGGAGAGTTGGGACATTGGAACCACGTTCTTGCTTGTCCAGGACAGTTTTATAAGGTTGGCTGTGTTTGATCAACGCAGCTGAGAGGGTTAAGAGAATTAAGTTCAACTGTTTTCCTCTGTTCAGAAGTTGCCTGAACACTTGAGAATATGCTTATTAAATTAGTGGTTCATAAACTTTTCTGAGCATAAAAATCATGTGATGGGGAAGCTATTAAAAATATCATCTCAGACTTACTGAATGAATTCTCTTGTGGGAACTTCTGAAAGATCTATCTATATCTATCTATCTATCTATCTATCTATATCTATCTAGATATATATTTAAGAGAGACAGTGAGAGAGAGAGAGAATCCATTTTTATTGAGTTTTTCACATGGCTTTCATTGCTATGACACTTAGTTGCGCATGTGGGTACTGGGGTTTGAACCCGTGTACTTGAGCATGCTGGGCAAGCACCGTAACCATCGAGCCACCACTCCAGCCCTGAAAGATCTATATTTTGAACATACTCTTCAGATTATTCTATTCAATAGGCAAGTTTGAAAAATACTAATTTATATGATATTAAGTTTTTTATTTTAAAAAACTATAGAGAACACATTCTCAAGTACACAGTTATATATTTTCATATGTGTGCATAGTTGGACCTATAGGATATATAATGAAGAAGCTAATAGTAACAGAATGATGTTTATGACATCTCTGAGATAGGACTACCTTACTTGTCTGTCCTTTCCACACTGCTTCTGTGAGTAATAATAAAACACAACATGAAGCATTGTCTTAAAAATTATCAAGCCATTTTTAAAACACAATTTAAAGCCTGGCTTCTTATTTTTGCTTGCTATATGAGTGAAAAGCCTTGTATTTTCTGGAATTAGGTTATTTCTCTATGGCTTCCCCGACTCAAGGACTTCCATGCAATAGCTCAGGTAGTGCACCGCACAACTCCCAAAAGTACCATTGACACTCTGTGCTGTTAAACGGTGCCTTGTGTGAGACACACCTCTGCCTCATTTGCTTCATTACCTGAAAAATCTTTTATCTTGGGTTGATTCTTGACTTAGATATTATGTGTAGAAAAGCAAGGTGATTTGTTAAGGCTCACTCATATTTAGCTACTTTTACATGAGTAATTAGCAAAGGTTTTACTAATGCGAAGGAATCTTAATACAGGGAAGATAAAATGGATTTCAAGTTAAAACACCTGGTCATTTTGATAATGAAATTTGCTAAAGCAGATAAATTGCTGTAAACTATATTTTCAAGGTGCTTAGGGCCTAGAGAAAGAAAGAAGTTGATGTTTAAAAAGTGCTTAAGCTCCATGGCTAGTTCAGCACTATGTCTACCACAACTTTTTCCTTCTCTTGGCTGAATTGTGTGGTTTGTGTTTTCTCCATTTAAGCACACACAGTTCAAATATCTAAAGTGAGACCAGAGAAATTTATTCATTTAAGTAACCAAACTGTATGGAAAAATGAAATGAAAGAGGCCTGAATCTGACTTAAGCAGCTGACAGTGGGTGGGAGAAGAAGGCTGGTATGTAACTAATTGAAATGCGTGGAAGAAACTGATAAAGACAGTAGAAGGGAGAATCCAGGGGAGGAGAGGTCCACCTAGGGCTTGGGGCAGGTGTGATGGGGCCCAGGGAAAGCTTCCTGGAGGGGGGTTGTTGAGCCGGGGTCCTTGAAGGATGGTGGGGTTCAATGACTTTGGTCATTTGGAGGCCTGAATGGATCCACGCTGGGACCATGGATCAGGGTCCTAAGGTGGAGAGATTTGGAGATAACATAATGGTTCTGCTGATGGATGTGAACGGCAGGTACAGTGGAGGGCAGAAGCTCAGCTGGCAGGTTCAAGTGACCCCGGGACAGTGATGAAGGAGCCAAGGACAAAACGTTAACACCCCACCTCAGTGCTGCTCTGTTTATGCTCCCAAAAGGAGCCCAGTTCATTCCAGATGAAGGTCTGTGGCCACAGGTGCTGGTCTAGCCTCCAAGCGGGAAAATCCCTCCACCTCCCCATCATTGGGAAAGGAGCTTGAAGGTGTGTGCTAGAGAGGGACCCTGACATGAAGTGGCCAACGTGCTGCCTCACGGGGGCATTTTGTTTTTATATACTACTGGCAGCAATAAGATTTAAGGAGAACATTTTGTTGATAAGGCCACCATGAGGGACAGAAGTGCCTTTTGTGTGGAGTCCTCCTTGGTGGCGAAGCTGTCTCACCTGTCTATCAAGAAAGCTGTTTCTTCATCTTCCTGGTGTCTTCCAGGAGCGAGGCAATGACGTTCAGTGAACACGAACCCATATGTTGTCGTTGTTGGTGGGGCTGTGGCAAGTGTTGCTACCTCAGTTTACCCATCTTTACAATGGTCCAAGAATATGGAAAGACAGATGAGGTGTGAGTAGGTGGTGGTTAAGGCTGATGCCGGGACTGAGAAACAGAAGCCTCCAAGGACATCAAATTTAGGGGTCTGAGTGCAAAATTGAATGAAGAACCTTTTAGTTGTTTTGTCATCTGGGAAAAAAGCACTGGGAAGAGCTGAAAATGGCCCTAGTCTCAGATGGGAACATGGTGACCTCCCGCAATCTCAGGGTTGACAACCTCATACCCACTGCCCTCTGGTTTACCACTCTGAGCATCAGCCTTCCCTCAGTGAAGCAATCATCATATTTTACTTCACAGAATGAACAAGAGGATTAAATGAGATAATTAGTCTAAAAATAAAATTACTCCATACTGCAAGGTATTAATAATAATTCTTACTGTAATCCATGGAGTACCTGATATGTTGCAGGCATTGTACTCAGTGCCTTAAATACATCAATCTGCAAGATATCTTATTGTATTAGCTCTTCCAGACAAGGAAGTGGGTTCAGAGAGGTTAAGGGAGAGAGTCCAAGTTCATGAAGTCTGGTAAATGTCCCAACAAGTGTTCATACCCACCTCTGTTTGACACCACAGTCTTCTAATTGGCATTTGAACTGTTTGGGGTATATTTTCTTGCTTTCATTAGTTATTAAAGATCTTCCTTTGAAATGGACCATTGATAATAATTATAATGGTAATGATAAATAAAATATCTATTGAGTGCTTTCTATGTGATGGGCCAGGCACCATTGCAAACACTTCACATGTAATAACCCATTTAACCTTAAAATTTTATAGGGTAGGTGCTCTTATTGTATCTATTTTGTAGATGAGAAAATTAGGGCACAGAGAGGTTAAGTAACTCATCTAAGCAAGTAAGTGACCAAGTTCAAATTCAAACCTAGGCTGTCAACTGGCTGAATTATTTAGATGAATAAATCCTTGGAAAGCAACAAGGAGCTTCCTGACTTTTCATGAATATACTGCATAATGTACACTTTTCCCAACACATACAATTTGCACAGAGATGAATGCACAATATGCATTTACGTTCCAAAGCCTTGTCAAAACTGTTTCTGTTTTGAGCATATTTTGTCTATCATGAAGTGAAGTTCAAGAAGAAGCCACATCTATGAGCACGTGTATACATTTAACTCAATAAAAATTTTTTTCCTGAAGCTCTGCATAAACCCACAGTCACGTAGATGGTGAATTGACGAAGTGTCTCCCTTTTACTTTGGTCCCAGCTTAGAAAGCTATACAAATAAGGGGTTCTTTTCTTATTAATTTTACAAAAGAGTTTAAGACTTGGTGGCTTGTTGAAACAAATCTTTTTGGCAAGATTAATTTTAAAGTTAGACATTATGAGTATCAAATTAAGCTGTCAGCCTGTGAAGCGATACAGAGAAAGATGTGTTAGGACACCGCCTCCTCCCCACCAATGTGCAGATGGGTGAGTCGGAGCAGGAGCACCAGAGGCCGGGAATCACATTTTCATAATTCTTTTCTAGTTATGTCAGATTTCTAGCATGCTATTAGAGACACATGTGTCATCCTCGCCATCAACCAACATATCATTGCTGTTTCAAACTGTTACTAGAGCTGTTGACACAGAATATTGTGTCTGTCGACAGCTCCAATTAGCTGGCGTGTCTGACTGGTGACAGCACGGTCTACTTTTGTTTATGGGGACGGTGGGAGCTGTATCTCGTCTCGCAACCTCCAGAGGCAGACAGATGGATAGAGCTATATAATCATCAACGGAAGCATGCGATATTCTGTCTTCACAAACCATCGTGCGGAGCAGAACCAACGGCCTTTTGTCTGCTTTGAGAAATGACTGCAAGATCCCTCCCATCTGTCAAGGTATGAGGGTGCCTATGTATAGAATGCATCGTATAGCTGTACGTGTAGGACACCCGAGCCTGGGATAGGCGAGGAAATGGAGAGAACATTTTTAAAAGCCAATGCGATACTTAAATCGTATTGTGACAGTATTAAAGATGTTTTTGCCTCCGCATTGTTTATGAAAGTCTTTTACTGAAAAAAAATCCTAAAAATCAACAGTTTTATTATTATTTACATAATACTAGTAAAACCTGTTAAATGAGATTTTGTAACATTTGACAGTGTGTACTGCTGAGTATGGTCTTTACTTTGACATATGGTGGACTTGTTGGATTGGAATTCCCTATGATATGTCGTCTTTGCTGCTAATTGCTATCTTTCCATTATTAGAGACATATGTGAGAGATGAAATCCACAGGCAAGAAATAAAATAAAATGAAATGAAATATAATAAAACAAACCACCCTGGAGCCTGGTCCGTGGCTTCTTCCTATAGTCCCAGTTACTCAGGAGACTGAAACAGGAGGATCTTAAGTTCAAGGCCAGGCAGGACGACTTGGCAAAACACTGATTCAACACTAAAAATACATAATGCATACATACATAAGCTCAGTGGTAGAGCACCCTAGGTTCAATTACAGTACTGCAAAAACATCAACAAACACCACCTTAATGAGTTTATCCAAAAATTATGGTTCAGAATACACAGCTCGTAATTCCATTCTTTCCAGCAGAAGAAGGTGGAATGCAAAGTTATTGAGAAGGATATAAATTTGGGGATAATCTAGAATTGTTTTATTAAAAATTTTAATCATTGGGCATGGAGTGCTTGCTCAGCACTTAAGGCGCTTGCCTGGCATAGGCGAGGAAGCAGGTTCAAACCCCAGCAGCATGTACACAACAAAATCTTGGAGCAACAAAAGCCTCATGAAAAACTAAATAAAATCAATTTTCTCTTTTTGTCTCTCTCACTTTCCCTCTCTCTCTTTGATTTTGTTGCAGTATGACTCAAAGCTAACCGTTGAATGACTAGAATCCAGTGACTGAGTTCAGCAGTTCATTCCTTGTCCTCAGTTCCTTATCCCTTAGGTTTCATATCAAATGCCACTCTCCTGAGCAAACCCTCTCATGATCCTTGTTACACGTGCCCACAACACAGTTCTTTATCTTTCCATCATTCATTACAGTTTGCAGTGTTTATTTCTGTGATTTTTCCATTCTGAGCCCCATCAGAAGAGAGAACAGGTCAATTTCATTCATTGAGTCTCTGATGCCTAGTACAGTGCCTGTCATACAACTGGGACCCCTCACATGGTCGTGTGTAATAAATATCACACAGGTGGCTCATACTAAGCTAGAACTCTGCTAATAAAAGAGATTCCACTCTTGGTTTCTTAAGACTAGAACTTCTTGTGAGGAAGTGTATCCCTGTGTCTAACTTATACCTCCCAACTTAGCCCAGAACAAGGCTGAGGTGGGAGGTGGCGCTGACGTGGCAGTGAAGCCCAGAGAGTACATTGCAGGCAGAGGGAATAGCATACATGAAGCTACTTCAAAAGCTTTCAGGAGCCCAGTTCTACACAGGGTGGGGTTGAAGGAGTCATCTGAAAAGAACAGGACAGAAAGAGGCCTTCAAACAGTGGACCACCAACAGCTGCTGGAGGTCAACCTGAACCTCTGGCTTAGAAGAATTCAAGGAGTCTTCGTCTGACCGTCTATTCAAGGATGGCAAACATATTAATGTTGATATGATCTGTGCTGTGTTCCCAGAAACATGGGAGGATATACATCCTCCTGAAACCCAGTTTGATGATGATATCCCCCATGGTAAGCTGATCAGCAGCATCAAGGGGAAATCAACATTTGCTGTTTCACATGACTGAAAGGCTGTAGTTATTTGTCATGACAGTGTAACCCAGCCTGTCATGACTGACAGAGACATCTTCAAATTATACTGAATTATTTAAATATTTCTCTATGTTGGATTTTGTGGTGAGCAGAAACCATGTTTTTCTTTTTACTGTATCACATTAACAGGTTAGCCACCTCTCAGGGGAAACTCAAAACGTTTTTTCTGAGTAAGTGGTTGGAATTTGAAAAATCCAATGTCTTTTACATTTCTATACCTCCCATCAAGCCCTTCTACTCAGCAAATAGAGAGAGAGAAAGAGAGAATCAATTTTTTTTTCCACCTTTATTAGAAGTATATTGCGATACAGGATACAGATGAGGGGGAAACATTGTCAAAACTGTAGCAATCAATGTGTATAAACTTTGATAACCAGGGGTAATGCTAACGCATAGATAAGCTACTGTGGGTTTCATCTATTGCCGTTTCCCCCATAAGAACTCATGTGTTAAATGGGTATCTAGTGT
>PVKS010006183.1:0-50920 GCA_004027875.1 Aplodontia rufa
GTGGCCACTCCCAGAGAACCCACCCTTCTGAAACCCCCTCCTCATCACCTGTTTTTATCCCTCTGCAGTGCCTTGTATTTGTCCATGAGAGATGCTGAAAAAGGAGTAAAAGAGCTGAATCTAGAGAAGGACAAGAAGATTTTTAACCACTGCTTCACAGGTAAAAGGATTTGCGTGCCTGAAATGGGTCAATGGTGGGGTAGATAGGGAGTCCTCCCTCTGCTCCTCTCTGCTGTATGTGTCAGGTGGGGGTGTGGAGGGTGGTATGTGAACAGGGTCACCAAGTGCAGAATGCCAGACATGAGAATTGAGTTTCCCCAGTGTGGAAATAGAAAGAAGGGTAGAAAAAACTTTTTGTTTAATATAACATTTCAAAAGTTCTAGCTATATCAACCAAAGGATCTTTCCCCCCAATAAATGTCATTATGTAATTGTTAACAGTATACACTGAATTGAATAAGATGCATACCTATTATGGTAAACAGGGTTGGAAACATGCAAGGTCAGATTTGAATGATAATAATAGGATGTCAGAGGCTGCACAGGGTGAGGCCCTGGGTATTACAAGCTTAGGTGGTATGGTGCAGTGGTTAAAACACTTTCATTGGAACCAGACCACCTTGGTTCAAATCATGGCTCTGCAACTTACTAGCTGTAAAAGCTTAAGCCAATAACTTAGCCTCTCTGTGCTTCACTTTTCTTACCTACAGAGTGGGGATAGTCAAGGTGTACCTATTTTATAGTTTTGCTCTTCTGTGTATAGAAAAGTGAGTGCTAGGTGGGGCAAACTGTCACGTGACTATTATGACTGAAGAGGTCTGCATAATCGTTCTGAGTTCAGAAATGAAAAAGAGCTCAGAGGGCTTTTGGCAGTGAATAGTAAATGGAACCTAAGTATTGATCCTGAAATATGGGTATGTCTCAAGGGAAGGATTTCTGAAGAGGGGTTAGGCAAAGGAAGGTGAGGACAAAGTTATTGAGCAGAGAAATGCAGTGTATGCACCTAGGAAAAGAAATTGACCAGCCTACAAAGTCATGATGATTCATTTATGGGCAGCAAAGTGAAATGTATAGTTTGGGACTAGGTTTATCTGATACCAGGTGTGGCTTACTTATAGTGACAAGGTATGTCAAAGGAAGTAAACTCTGAAAAAATACAACAGATGTAGAATCTGAGATGTCAGGTCAGCAGGTAATCCACGAAAGTGGTCCAGGTCAGGGTCAGGAAGGCAAAGGGGAAAAGAGTGAGCTGTAGTATCAGGGGTGTATTCCATAGGAATAAGCCTCAGAGTGTTCAGGCAGCAGCCTATTAGCATCAGACAAGTTAGGGATGAAATCTGGGACCAAGATACCAAGCTGAGGTTGATGGTGAGGGAAACTGATGAGAGCAAGGCAGGGACCTAACTCTATAGGACTGAGGTCAGGTTCACAGAGCTTCAGGCAAAGGGAATAGGAAGAGATTCCAACGTAGATCTGATCACAAGACCCAGCCCAGACTCATCTCCTGTGTTAAAGTGCCCCAGAGTCCCAGGATGTTGGACTACCACTTCTTATGTGTCTCCCATTGAAGGTCATGGTGGGTTCTAGAGGTTTGGGAGTCTGGTAGTCTCAGTTGGGAAATGAAGACAGACTGAGACCAGGACCCAGGCAGTGCTGATATGTGGTAGAAGACCTTGAGTATCAGGTGACAGGGAGACTAGAGTGAGCTTGTCTTTCAGGCTTCAGCATGCCTAGCTGAACAAGCATGGACTCCAGAGTGAAGAAATGTGCAGGCCCAGCACAGGGGCAACCTAGGCCTAGGGACACTTAAACTCTCTGAGTCATGAGGTCTGAAATTATTCCCTACCTCTTTTATTCCCTACATCTTTTATAGGGTTGCTGTAAGAATTAAAAGCTGAGATTCAGTATTAATTAGTTCATCATTCTAGAGAAAGAAAAGTAGGAAAAACTTCTCATGTAAGAAATTCGCAGAAGGCTCCCTCATCAAGGCTCTCACTGCTGTCGCAAGAGTGACACACTCTACTGCCCTTGCTTGGATGCCCCAGGCCTGGCAGGGTTATGTGGGCTCTGTCATTGGCAGCGGCTGTAAAGAGCACACTGTTGTTGATATGATGATTCACTTTAGCTTGTTCATAATCTAACCCTTGGGTCAGTTTTGCTTCATTCCCTTTGTTATCCTCTTTTGAGGCAAATGGTTAATTAAATGACTTCTTGAGGGACCTGCAAGACCCTGCAAAGGTGTGATGATAAACACAAATAATATCATCAGGTTTTGAGGACACACATCCCATCATGTTATTGGCAGCTTAAAAACTTGCAATGGCTCCTCGGTGCCACATTTCTTAATGTGCCATCAAAGCCCTTCCCATGCCACTGCATCTTCCTCCTCCTCTTTTCTCTCTTTGCCTTTTCTCACCAATGCCTCCCGCTTCCGCCTGCCCCTGAGGCCGATGCCTGCCTGTATGAATCTGGGTCCTCTTAGCCCTGTCTCACATGCTTGCAGACACCTACTCATTTTTTTAGGTCTCAGCCCAGTGTCAGTTTCTCTATGAATAACTTCCTGACATTGCATGGCACTCCTCCCCTCTTACCCCTCCCCTTCCACACCTTCAGATTTGACCCAGTGGTTCCCACAGTATTGACTTATAGCAGTGCTTGTTCCCATACTTCTCACACATCTCTCTCTTTCAGATTCCCTGAGTGAATTTTCCCAGTACCCATCAGAATACCTATTATTAGGTGCTCAATAAATATTATATTACAACATTTGAAGGTAAATGGTTGGCAATGGAAGGAATTATGCTGAGTGAAATTAGCCAAACCCAGAGACTCAAGCATCAAATGTCCTCATTTGTGGGGGCTAGAGCAAAATCCAGGCTCAAGTAAAAGGTCAAATGCATGTGCTAGACTCACCAAAGTCAAAGCAACACATGATCCAAGGGAACCATTGATATGTATGGGGGGGAGAAGAGTAAGGGTGGGAAGAGGAAGGGATGATAGGGAGGGATCTATGGGGTCTATCAACAATGTAGCTTACTGTTTACTCCCCCAAGAAGCCAAACAAACTTATTCGATCATTTAATTCTGGAAAATGCACAATCTTACACACACACGCGCACACACACATATGAAGACATTTATATGTGTTACAGGGGGAAATATAGAAGAATCAAGAGACTGGGGTGTGGGTGATGTGGGGGATTCTGGATTAGGATCAGGGGCGTATCATATTGTTACTACATATGCATTTATGATTGTACAACAACATAACTTCTCAAAAAATTTTAAAAAATGAGAACAGGAGCTCTGAAAAGATACTTTAATGAAAGAGAGAACATTGTTCTAAGAAATTAAAGACAATATTACACCTATGAAAATAAACACTAATTAATGGACTAAATAGGGAGTCTAGAGAAATGATTTCTTTGATGCGTGAGTTCCTCCTTAAGCAGCACTTAGATGTTTTAAAAAACTTTTAACGTGATTCTTTTTATTTTCAGGTATCTAGCCCACTAATTTTATTTTTTCCTTCTTGGAGTAGCAGAAAAGAAGAGACAAATTGGACCCTCAGGTGTTCTGGGGTCATTGGCGGGTGATGGTCAGTGGCTTGTTCCTTGGGAAGGAGGGTTAACCTTCTCTCTAATGCTCCTATCCAGGTAGCTGTGTCATCGACTGGCTGGTGTCCAACAAGTCTGTTCGGAATCGTCAGGAAGGCCTTATGATTTCCTCCTCACTGCTCAGCGAAGGCTACCTGCAGCCTGCTGGAGACCTGTCCAAGAACGCAGCAGATGGAATTGCTGAGAACCCTTTCCTGGACAACCCGGACGCCTTCTACTACTTTGTAAGCAAGAAAAGCTACCCATCTATTCTTTCTGTAGTGAGGGCTGCCCAGGACAGATTCTCTGTTGATTTCAGTTCTTAGCCACATAGGCAAAAGAAAGTGCCCAGCCTACAGAGGACTGGTACCTGAGGGTGGCAGGAGGCCAGGTCAGTCAGGGAGAAAAAGGAACTACTCAAAGCCTTCAGGCCCTGGAGCCTGGAGGCCCATGGAGCTTCTACTACCCCAGCAAGTCCCAGACTTGACAGCTGCTCACTCCACAACACTGCCCTCTCCAAGTCCAGCAGTTGAAAGGAAATGAAGGTTTACTTGAACAACTTTCTTTCAACCAACTTTTAAAACTTTATTATTCTCGATTTTTTATGCTAGTATGTCACTTCCTATACCTCATGTACCACACATGTGTGGTCTTATTATTGCAGTTTGGGAAACACCGCATTACACAACAGGGACCTAATCTTGGGCCATGTGATAATTCCGGCAACAGTGGCTTTCTGGGGAAATTTTGCAGTTTTGTTTTTATTTGGGTCAGAATATAGAAGTTAGGAAGCTACTTAAGAGAACTGTCCTTCCTACAAAGTGAACTGAACATCCTAAACAGAGTTTCATTTCACTTTGGGGGAAGTTCCGCTGTCAATTTTTTTTTTCTTCAGACTTGTGATCTGGTTATTTAAAGCCATTTAAATGCAGGATTTTGAAAATACTCATCACAGTGACTCTTCCTCTGTGTGATTTACCACTTGCGTATCTCTGAGCAAGCCCTGATTCCCTCCTCACCTGAGGGGCTAGGGCAGGCCCTTGCTCTTGGTGTTCTCAAAGTGCAAGCAGGGTTTGAGCGGTAAAGGGCGTGATGCAGACAGTGTGGCAAAGTGTCTTAACATCACTCTCTGGTTTCATGCATGTGGCTATGAGGTCCCAAGAAAAAGAAGGCTTTGAAGACAGAAATAATGCAAAGTGAGGAAGCTGGAGCCAGGCTTAGAATGTAGCTTGGGGCATCTTAGAAAATGAAAAGATGTTGTCAAGATCACATTTGAGTGGAGATGAGAAAGGAACAACATCTAGAAGCAAGGAGATGGAGGAGGGGAAACTAACTCACCAACCATAATCTTTAGAGTTCAGATGGGGATGTGCCCAGTAGCTGGAAGGACAAGGTGGAGCCTGTCCCACTGGCTGGAAAGGAGAAAGAGATGGGGACTGTACACATAGCAATGTGCCCAAGATTGGTAAAGTCAACTTCCTGTTTGATTTCTCAATAGCCAGATAGTGGGTTCTTCTGTGAAGAGAATTCCAGTGATGATGATGTGATTCTGAAAGAAGAATTCAGAGGGGTGATTATCAAGCAGGGATGTTTACTAAAGCAGGTGAGTGGCTGCCCCCCACCCCGTTTCCTCCTAGCCTTTCCCCCTTACAGGTCCCCTCTCTCAACTTTTTTTCCTAAAGGAGCAAATGGCATTTCGTATGTTTCACCAATAACCAACCAGAGAATGAAACCCAGAGAATAAAAGCCAGAGAATTAGCTAAGTTGTTGATCCAAGGGCATTAGATTAAGAGGACTAAGGCAGGCAGGGCAGAAGATGCCTCTAGAATAGAAAAAAGTCTCCTTTATCAACATCACAGGGAAAAAAAGTTTTAAGAAAACATTTGGAGGAAATAAACTGGCTAAAAGACAATTGTTTTATGCTAGGGTACTGCCATTTTGCCCCTTTTCTTCCCTTCAAAGTGACCAGGAAGTAGGTACAGGCCACACCCAGGGAAAAACATCATACTCTTAGAGAGCGAGAAAGTACTATTTCAGAATTGTGTGTAAGCATGGAGACACCGAAAACCAGAACAAGCCTGAGGCCAACTCCACAGAAATAGTAGCCAAAGGTCAAATCTGGTCTGAAGGCATGTACACAGTCCTGGGAGAAGTTAGAGGCAGTTACCAGGTGTCCACAGATACAGGCCGCCATCTATCTGGGAGACAAGGGCGGGGGTGAGTGGAAGATCTCTAATGCGTTTCCAGGAGCCAAAGCACATGATTCTAAGAGATAAGAGACTGGAAGGGCTGGGGTAAACAAGGATGCCAAGGCCAGACAGAGAAGTAGCAGGAAGACATGGGGATTATTCAGGAAGACATAAATTAATGCTAGCACAGGGTGTCCAAAAGCCAAGGCTACTCCATAAGACCAAAGTCTTGCCTTCCTGGCTGTGCTGTGAGCTGTATTAAAATCACCACTCAATATATAATGGAGAGAGCCTGGTTGCTGTAAGGAAGTTTCCGTATATTACCTGTAGGCTCCAGGAGACTGAGAGATGTGACATACTTCATATTAGAGTCCTCAAGTTTCATGTTAGTGATAAATGAAATGGACAAGGAGAGAAGAACCAAAACACAGTATATATTTATATTTAAAAATATGAATCTCAGGGCTGGAGTGGTGGCTTTGTGGTTATGGTGCTTGCCCAGCATGCATGAGTACATGGGTTCAAACCCCAGCACCACATACACAACTAAGTGTCAGGGCAAAGAAAGCCATGTAAAAAAACTCAATAAAAATCAATTCTCTCTTTCTCTCTCTCTCTCTTACTGTCCTTCTCTCTTTAAAAAAATACGAATCTCATTGGCCTCATTGAGATTAAGTAATGATGACAATTTCGAGTTGCACTGGGGAAGTGGAGCTTTAGTATAGAAAAATTAGCTTCGAGTTTTAAAAAAACAGGGTCCTAAGAAATATACAGCAAGGATATAGAAAGAATTCATGTCCTATTTTGATATCTTCTTATGACTGGATAAACAGCTTGACCAGATTAAAGAAAAGGCCGGGGGCAGGGCCAACTTTACACAGGAAAGGCACCGGAGTTTGCTTCTTGCTGGTCCCTCATGGATTCTAGCAAACATTCTTACGTCCCAGGCTCTTTGACTTCAGATGTTGAAGATGACTGTTAAGACCAGAGCAGCTTGGGAGGGAATTTTGTTTTTGAACCCAAGGCTTCATGCTTGCGAGGCAAGCTGTCTACCACTGAGCTACATGCTCAGCCCCAACCCCTAATCTAGAGAGGAGCAGAAAGCTGAGCATGAAGGCAGACAAAGGGTAGGTAACATCCGTGCTCTGCCATATCTGGGCAGAGCACCAGTAGGAGAGCTGGATGGTCAAAAATTGGTTAAGGAATGGGACCTGAGTGTGTGTTGAAGATGATGCGGAACTAATAGTAAACCTACAGTGTATTTTCTTTGTCTTCCTTTACCTTGCCTTTGATAGGCACAATTTAGTTGTAGCTAGCCCAGTTGACACACAAATTAGAATCCCCTGGGGAGCTGTAAAACCTGTAACCCAGGCTGATCACATCAGCCTTTGGCTTTTTGTAGTTCCCAAGTTGTTCTGATGTGCCTCTGGTGCTGAAAACCACTGAACTAGCCTTTTTTTCCCCTTAAAATATAATATATTCTATTCTCAAAATACAGCTATTTAAACAGTAATTCTTATAAATTTCCTTTTTTTGGTATTTGGTATTTAACCCAGGGGAGCTTAAGCACTGAGCCACATCCCTAGCCCTTTTTATTTATTTATTTATTTTTTTGAGATGTTGAGGCTGGCTTTGAACTTGTGCTCCTCCTCAACCTCCCAAGCTGCTGGGATTACAGGTGTGTGCCACTACACCTGGCTAAATTTCCTTTTTACATAGCGAAAACAGGAATCTGTGTGCACTCAGCAATTTGATTCTTTTAAACTATTTTTTCTTCTAAATTGTTTTTGGTGGGGGATAGTATGGGAGGGTAAAGCAAAATCCTCTTCTATTTGAATTGGCATTTTCCTTTAATGTTTCCAACCTCTCAGCTCAGTTGTTAGTAACGATGGTTCATATCAGAATCACTTGAGGAAATTAAATAGTTTTTTCTTTAAGTTCCTCAAGATGTAAACCACCTTTACGCCCACTGCTGGGAATTCACTAGGGTTAACCTGCCCATCAGGCTTGTCATGAAAAAGGACACCTGTGCTCCACTCTTCAGAGGTGGGAAGTGGCTCTGTCCAACTGCAGAACTGTGTCTCCTCCCCCATTCCCACCTCTGCCTCAGAGGAAATAATCCCATTTGGCCAATGGAGCAAGTTTGAGGATGAATGGTCGTGGATTCGATTCAGTATAATTCCTTCTTATATAATTTCTTCTGTTAAAACCAATGAACGAATAAAATATCTAGTTGTTTAATTCTCAACCACTGTAGATTGTTCAAGAGGAAGGATGATGTGTAATATATGCTTTTTTTTTTGTTTCTACTGCACAGTTCAGTATCCTTCTTGGTCTATGACAGGAAATAAACACTTGTGAAGTAAATTAAATTGAACATAATTAAATGACTTTGACAGTTCAGCAACAATCCTTTTTTTTTTAAACTGGTGTAACGTAGTCTTACACAGTGAAGGGATTTTTTTGTCATACATTCACGTATTCTCACATAATGACAATGTAACTTGAACCCAACCCTTATCCAGGATTCCACCCACCCACTTCCCAGTCTTGTACCTCCACTGCATTATCCCTCATTATAGATATTAGTGCATATATACATATATGATAAGTTCAGCAGCAAGTCTTGGAAAGCCCAGGCATGTGTACATTCCTTAAAATCCCTCATGAGACACTCTTTAAGTGGAAGATGACCAGACACCCCCATTTACAGCAAACTCCTGAATATGCCACAGTGTGATGTCAGTGAGGACTTCAAAGGAATATGGTGTTTAGTCAGGCGTGACTGATTTCACCTCTTTCCTGTTGCCTTCCTCTTCCATCAGCTCATGACAACCTGGTGGTCACTCAGCAGTTGTGTAAGAGAGCATGACATGAGTGTGCAGATGAAGAGGAAATGGTGTGGGGTGGCAACTGTAGTGTTTGAATCTCTTGGGCAACATTAGCTAAAGGAAAGAGGAGGAAATCATACTTTTAGCATCTGGTACATTGCAAATGCCAATCTGGATATGATGTAGCAGATAGGAATATTTCCTGCTCTTCCATGTAACTCTGTAGGATTCCTGGCTCCATCTTCCAGGCAAGTAAAAGGTTCTTTGGAAATAAGTTTGTTTGTTTTTAAAGAGAGTTTTAGAGAGAGAGAGTCAATTTATTTTTTCATCTGGATTTTGTTTCTCTGACACTTAGTTGTGTGTGGTGCTGGGGTTCTAACCAGGGTCCTCATGCATGCCAGGCAAGTGCTCCGCTGAGCCACTCACTGCTCCAGCCACTGGAAATAAGTTTTTTGATCAAATTCTTGACTGTAAAACTTAAGCCCATTCTTTTTTTTAAATTAAGAGTATATAGAGATACAATTGAGGGGGAAACATTATCAAACCGTCAATAACCAATGTATATATACTTTGTTATTCAGGGGTAATGCCAAAACATGGATGACCACCTTGGGTTTCACCTGTTGCAGTTTCCCCCAGAAGAACTCTTGCATTAAATGGGTATCTCGTGGAGGAATGACATCTGCTTCAGAGATGGTTCCCCCATATTCCCACTCTCCAGTCTCCTAGGAGTTCTTCATATACCCTCCCCCCACCCAATCCCTCTCCCTACACTTCCAAGTATCCTAGGGAGCCATCCCCTATTACGCTGAGAATCATACAATTTGAAGTTATTGTTACATTAGCCGTCTAAACTACTGCTTCCTCATGTATTCTAGCTTCCACAGATGAGAGAAACCATTCGGCCCTTGAGTCTCTGAGATTGGGATACTTCACTTAGCATAATTCTTTCCATCTCCATCCATTTGATATCAAAAGCCATAGTATCGTCTTCTCTAATGGCTGAGTAGTATTCCATTGTATATAAGTATCAAAGTTTTTGTATCCACTCATCAAGTGAGGGGCATCTGGGTTGGTTCCATAGTCTAGCTATAGTAAATTGAGCTGCTATAAACATTGATGAAGCCACATCACTATAATACGCTGATTCTAACTCTTTTGGGAAAATACCCAGGAGTGGGATAGCTGGGTCATAAGGTAGTTCCATCCTTAATTTTTTGAGGATTCTCCACACTGCTTTCCAGAGTGGCTGAACCAGTTTGCAGTCCCACCAGCAGTGTAGTAGTGTTCCTCTTTTCCCACAGCCCCTCCAGCATCTGCTATTGTTAGAATTTTTCATTTTTGCTACTCTAACAGGAGTGAGATGGTACCTCATTGAAGTTTTGATTTGCATTTCCCTCATAGCTAATGATGTAGAGCATTTTCTCATATATTTATGGGCTTTCTGGACTTCCACTAGAGAGAAGTTCCTTTTGAGTTCTTTAGCCCATTTATTGATTAGATTATTTGTGAGTTTGGAGTTTAATTTCTTTAGTTCCCTGTATATTCTGGATATTAGCCCTCTGTCCGAGGTGTAGCAGACAAAGGTTTTCTCCTATTCTGTAGGTTCTCTCTTGCTGCTCTTGACTAGATCTTTAGCTGCGCACAATCTTTTTAGTTTAATTGCATCCCATTCATTTATTCTTGATTTTAGAGCTTGAGCCATGGGAGTTTTGTTAAGGAAGTAGTTAAGCCCATTCTTGAAAGCTCCATTTAAATTCTTTTGATCTGGTTTCATGAAAGAGGCTCTGTTTGTTAAAACCACATGTGATTCATTGTGTTCTACATAAGCATGATGAAAAAGGTTGGAAAATTCATTTATATGCCTGTTGCTATGTGGTCTTTGGAATATTCTTCATATTGGCAAGGTAGACAGCCTATTATCTTCTAATCTAATACCTTGCTTTGGCTTCTGGAGTTATTTTAATCGTTTGGATTTTCTGTGGGAAATTACAGAATCAGGTTAACCAGAACATTGTTAAACTTGCCCTTCATGGCCATCACAAATAGCAATGGAGCAGTTTCCAAGCCAGACACTGTGGCAGGCACTGGGGAACAAGAGAAAAATCCTGTCCTTAAAACTCAGGCTAGATGATGCCACAGGTTTAATTCTACTGAGGAAGGCCAGCACTATTCTATTTTCATCATGTCTAACTGCTAAATTCATTTCCACTGCTATTGCTACTACCTAAAGTCAGCTCCTAATAATTTTTATGCCTGGATTTTTGCAATCATTCCCTAATGACCTCTTTTTTACTTTATGATATTTCTCCTGGCTTTCCTCTATTCTGACTAGTGGATCCATTCTGAACCTTGTTACCATGTTAATATTCCTAAAAGGTAATTGTAATCTTCCTACTCACGGGTCATTTTATTTTGACTAAGGTCTGTGGTTTTCCAGCCTCGCCTTTGCTACTCCTCACACACCCTATGTTCTAGCCAGGCTGGTCTCACTCATCAGCCTCTGCTCATGCCCTGTGCATTTGCACCTCTGCTTCTGGGTTGTCGATAATCTTCCCACCCTTCCAAATCCTGTGTGCCCCGCGTAGACAAGTCTAGGTCTTTATGAGGCTTTGCTTGACATCCAAAGCCCACAATTACATATTCCTCACTTACTTCCTTTCAAACCCATTACCTAGACCAATTGTTTGATTTGGGCTTTGCTCTTTTATGTTTCCACATAACTCGTAAACTCTTTGGAGAGCAGGACCATCTTTATCCACTTGATATCCCTTACATTGCCTACCATAGCACACAGTATACAGCATCATTTTCCATGGCACTAAAGCTTCAGGCCACGCTTAGGAATAATTTAATTCATCCATTAAGTTTAATAATATTCAACTTATTAATTGATCTCAGTGCTCTCTCCCTCAGAGTGTCCTGGGCCAGAGCTGGTTCTACTAAAGTTAATGTTTCATCTTTTCTCTTTTTTTCAATTCAGAAAAGATTTATTACCTAGGCACTGTGTGTACAGTGAGGCTAGGAACTCATCATTTCTTTTCTTATGTTGTTCCTGGATTTAGGGCCACAGGAGAAAAAACTGGAAAGTGAGAAAGTTTGTTCTGCGAGAAGACCCTGCCTATCTGCACTACTATGATCCTGCTGGGGTGAGATTCTGTGGTCAATAAATCCTTTCAAATGGAAGCATCCTCTACATTTATAGCCTGGGCTTCTCATTATCTGCACTGTTGATATTTCCATTTTCTCTTCACCCTCCTGCTTCTTTATCTTCATCCTCCTTTACCTTTTCTTGCCTCTTGATGCAATGATCTGAATCCCTGGTCTTTGAGACCAGTATAAACTGAGGGATAGAATACAATATCACTATAATTTAATTTATTTAAATCAATGTAATTTTTTTGTTTGCCCTAATCTAATATTTTCAGAGGCACTCAATCAGTCCAACACTCCATGCAAAAAATGTGATAATTCCTCTTCCAGGCCAACTTGAATGAGTGCATTATTGAAAACTTGAAATTCCAGCTTTTGATTGTGGAAGAGGCCTTTCCCTCAATAAATGGAACCAACTCTAAAGAGTAAAGACCCAGGTGGTGGGTGGGTCCTCAGACTCTGCTTATGGTCCAGGGCTATTTGATTTGCTCCTGTGAGGGTTATAGTACACATCAGGGGCTGGAAACATGCAGTTTTGCTTTAATAGGTGTGGGGGGACCTTAGCATCTCCACCTCTTCTGCCACTTTCTTCCCGATTTGAAGTCTAGATTGGCTTTTATCTTCCCATGCAGCCTGCCTGGTTCCATTGAAGTGGTGAATGGAGGATCTGGAAGGAATTTCCTTTAGGCTCCTTCTGTTTTTATTTATGTCCGATATTGAGAGTGGTAGAGTGAGACATCCTAGAGTGAGTTTGTGAGACTTCTGCACCATTAGGGTAAGGTGTATCCATGTGCTGTACTTTGGAAACATGATGGACAACTCCTCTCTCCTTTAGGGGGAAGATCCCCTGGGAGCAGTTCACTTGAGAGGCTGTGTGGTGACTTCAGTGGAGAGCAGCCCAGATGGTAAGAATAAATTTCTGTGTGAGAGAGGTGTGACTTCTAAGACTGTCTCTCCACACTAGCACATCCTGAGTCAACAATGATCAATCAATCAACTGGGCATAAGCATTCATGAACTTTCTTTGGAAATATTGGATAGACCAATAGCTATTCTCTACTACGAGCTTCCCCAGCTCTCCAGGCCTTGGGGAACTGGGATGGCTCTGTGGATGTCTATAGAGAGTCCCTGAGCAATGCTAAAAAAAATCCATCCCCTCTGAATTGGCTTAGATGGAGAGCTTGTTAGCTCCTGACACCTTGACATTCCTAAAGGAAATCTTTTACTTCTATGGACCAGGAAATGCCCTCACAACAAAAGGAATATTTGTGCAGCAAGGAGTGTGGCGAGTGGAAGGAGCACCTGGTTACAGTTAGGTCTGTTCCTTCTCTCAAAATGAGGGACTGCAAGCCTATGACTGACACATGGATAAGCATGTGGTTGTGCATTAACATCTGAAGTGTAGAGGATAAACGGAATTACTGGGAGATGTGGTTTGGACAGCCCAACCCTGGCTTCACTTTGCCATTTTGGGTTTACGGTGTTGTAGAGGTAAGAGGAAAACACCACAGCTACAAAAGCCCAGATTTTCACTACCCCTGTGTTTCTCCTCCATCTGCCACCTACAGTGATGGTTCAGTTTTAGAGGTGATTCATGTGGTTTTTGGATTTGAGATAGATGTTTGAAGTGGCTCTAACTTAGCCCTTGACAAAAATCTGTTCAAACCATATGTAAAGTACTGGTGGTAGGTTTTATTTTGTTTTCATGTATGTATATATGAGTATATAAATGCATATACATATGTATGAATATATCTCTATGTATACATACGTATATGCATATATTCATAATATGTGTATGCATATATATAATATATATGTGTATATTTACATACACACACTATATCTCTCTCTATATATATATCTACATATATCTATATATATAAACAGTCAGCCCTTGGTTTGTATTATAGGTAGAAAAAAGGTACTCATAAGACCCTATTAGAAGTTACTCATTAACTGACATTGGAATGCAAAGGTGAAAAATTTAGTTTACTTGTAAACTGAAAGAAAATGCTTCTCCTTCACTATCTTACCCATTTCTTACAAATATACACATACATATGTGATGATACTATGTACCAATCCATATAAATATCACATACATACTTATATATAAATATACATAATGATACATTTATAGGTTTGAAAACCACATACTTTCCTTAGGATGCTAAAAAGTAAGCATTTCATGCAGGAGGGTGGGCCAGGTGACTTTCTGGTGCCTGTGTGTGCTGTCATTTGCTCTCTCCTCCACAGGCCGGAAGAGTGATGAAGAGAATCTTTTTGAGATCATCACGGCTGATGAAGTTCATTATTTCTTACAAGCAGCCACCCCCAAGGAGCGCACAGAGTGGATCAAAGCCATCCAGGCGGTCTCACGGAGTGGGAAATGAAGACACATCTGCAGATCCTCATGCCCTCCAGAGGGTAGCCCATGGATAAGCTTGGTCCAAGACCTGTTTACTTCTGTGACAATTCTACTGGAAAGGCTCGGGTTGGGTCAGTTTTTGTCTGAATGTAACTAGTCACGTGCTGCACAGTGTTCACCTGCACTGTCTCTCTCCCCTGTCCCACTCCATGTCTCCCTAGCCATATGACAATCTGCGTGTCCTGGGGAGGCTGCTTAACCTCTCCAGACTGGGGGGCCTCTTCTGAAAAATGAAGGAGATGAACTAAGGTCTTTGAAGTCTTCCCTACCTTAAACAAAACAAAACAAAACAAAACAAAAAAACAATCAAAGCAACAAAATCAATGCTCTGTGATTGTGACCTCCCTGGAAGTGAGAGTGTCTGTAGTCATCTTGCTAGTGTCCTTACTGGGACAAGTCTTGGCCTGCAGTGGTCTTGAGAAGTGCCAGAACCTGCAACATGCACAAGCAGCAGCTGCTCTAACTTGGGCTCTGAGAACCTCAGGGCCCTGCTGTTATCCAGAGGGATCTGACTCAGATGGAAGTGGAAACAGGTTTACTTTTTCATCTTGACCACAGCAAGTTAATCTCCCCAATTGAGGAAGACAGCACCTGTACAACCAGGTATATGTGTGAAGGTGTGGTTTCCAACTCCAGGTTTTTAATTTTATGGCCCCATAAGCAAATTCATGTACAAAGTTCTTCCTGATTTGATAAATTCCACTCTTGCTCTCCCTCAGTTCCCCTGTATCATCCACAAGGTTATTTATGTACTCCCAGATTGTTCTGTCAGTGGCCTGGAGGTGAAGGGCCACCTTTTTCTCTGATTCTTTAGCACATTGTCTCCATAGAATATGCACAATAGTTGTTCTACTTTCAGTATTAAAAATATTTATTAATATGGAGTCAGCATTATGTTTTGAAATAAATATGACTAGGTGTAGTGTCTTTTTGGTGTGATGACTCTGTTGTGCCTCTCATTAATGATTTCCCTTTTCTACAACTCATTTTTATTTACTGAGTAATAATAAAACCATTTTTAGCTGTAAAATTATTTCTATGGTTTCATAGCTTTTAAAAAATTGACAGCCTGTTCTTTTGGTAAGAATAGACTAAAAGTAAAGATAAAATTTAGGGAACAGTAAAATACATGGACAGACTATATCACTGATTTTTAATATATACCACCTTGATTATAATGTTCGGACAAGAAAAATAATTAAGGGTGCATAAAACTATTTCTATTGAGGAAAAAGTTTCCAACTGAAGGACTGCCATGTATGGTTGGACAGGATGTATATGGTCCAACTCCATTGCAGGTGACTTGATGTCACCTAGGATTTGCATTACACAATTGTAAATTTGTACACAGAGGCCTGATGAGCACTCACAGCATCACTAACGCCTACTGATGTAGGTGATTGGTTCTTCCTGGTGGGGAAAAAGTATCCCTTGACAAACTGGACAGAGAATACCTAGGGATATGTCAGAATCTTTTTGACTTGGAAAACTCAGACCCCATTTGGCAGTGTAATAGGCTAATCTATGGAGGTCTAAACCCTGGTGTGACAGATTTTACCCTCAGTGATGCAGACGAAGGAGCTTAGAACTACCGTTTTCACCTGAAGAACATCTAAACATCTAAAGCCAGAAAGAAAGAGTGGTCTGCTTTGCTCAGGACTCCAGTTTAGAATGGGAGGAAAACAGATTGTTTAAGAATCCACTGTAGAATGATCAAGAAAGGAGGTTAATCCAGGCACAGTGGCACATGCCTGTGAACTTGGGAGGCTGAGAGGCAGGAGGATCACAACTTCAAGGACAGCCAGGTTAATTCAGTGATACCCTGTTTTAAAAAACAAGGAGAGGGTGCTGGAGATATAACTAAGGGGTAAAACACCTGGGTTCAATGTCCTGCAAAAAATTAAAATAAAAAAAGAAAGAAAGAAAAAGGAAGTTAAGTTCTTGCATTATAGCATTATATGACTGACAGTAAGTCAGAAAACAAAGCATTCAATCTGAAAAGTTTAACACTCTTCAGAAGAAAATAGGAGGCATGTTAGCTGAGGATCTCACATACAGTTGTAGAACATACTACTCATTTAAGGAGAGATGCTGAGTGTCTCTTGTACACACGCACACACAGACACATACACACAGTAGCTAAAATTCCATCACAGAGAATGGCTTCCAAGAACAGAATGAGGAACTTGCTTAGATTAAGACAATGGTTTTTCAGTGCTAGCTGGTAAACATCAAAGAAAGTTAAACAGAGCATCAACATCATTTCCTCTGGGTTTTGTGTGAAGCCTGATATAGACACACCTCAAAAGCCATAGAGTAAAAAGAAAATTACAAAGTAATTTTTTAGTGTTTTGGATTTTGTGTTCTGACTAAAGAGCTCCAAAACTGGGACCGTGTACTAGGAAAAGTTGTAGAGGAAAGAGTTATGAGAAGAGAAAGAAAGAAAGTTAAGAGAATGTTAATTTAACTTCTTTAAAAAATAAACGGTGTGAAATTAGAGTCTTTAGTGGTTTTGGCACAGTTTTGGGGGGAAAGGGAAGATAAAATTTAGATATCACTAGAGGAGAGAAAAGCAGACAGCTTTCATGATACCGTATTTGCTGCTTCACTTACTTTGAGTTGTGGTGAGTTTCTAGGGGAGAATGCTCACAGATGTATGTGGGGAGGTCCTTTGATATGGTGGGAAATGTGGTAGTCCTGGAGCTTAGGACCTGGGTTCAAATCCCTGGTCTATGACTGACTGTAATATCTCTGAGTATCTCTTCCTGTAACAAATACCTGAAATCAACTGATACAGAGAAAAGGTTTATTTTGGCCCATAGTTTTAGAGATTTCAATCCAGAGTCAGTGGGCCCCATTGTTTCAGGGCCTACAGTGAGGTAGTAGATAATGGCAGGAAGCACAGGGCAGAACGTAGCTGTTCACCGCATGGCTGGGAAACAAACAAACAAAGAGGAAGAGGAGGAGGCTCCTTGAAGGCCACATTCCCAATGACTGAAAGACCTTCCACTAGACCCCAGCTCT
Source organism: Aplodontia rufa (assembly GCA_004027875.1). Lineage (NCBI taxonomy): Eukaryota > Metazoa > Chordata > Mammalia > Rodentia > Aplodontiidae > Aplodontia > Aplodontia rufa. Next base: position 17,225 of record PVKS010006183.1, read on the forward strand.
TCAAGTGTCCATCACCTCCCAATAAGGCCACACTGAGGCCAAGCATTCACCACATGGGCTTTTGGGGAACATTCCACATCCAAACTATAGCAGCTTCTTTGTTTCTAAAATGAAAATAATAATAATATAATATAATAATTGTAGTACTAGTATTAACTCAATGTTATTTTATTGAGAATAAATGAAATAACACCTGCCAGTCAGCTGGTATGTGTAGGCACTCATCAAATTCTGACCCCTTTGCCCCAGGAAGTACTCATGGTGGTCTAGGTTCTTTGTCAGTGGTTTTCAGCTTTTCAGTTCAAAAGTTGAATTGCCTGGGAATTCTTTCACTGAACATATGCCTGAATCCCCACTTCAGAGATTCTGATTTCCTAAAATAAGCAGTTGGGTCTATATATTTGCCCAACTTCTTCTTCCTCTTCTTTTTAAATAGATGGCCTTTTTTTATTCAAAAGAAGATTTTTTATTTTATTTGTTTATTTTGCAATGCTGGGGACTGAACCCAGGACCTTGCTCATGCTAGGTAAGTGCTCTATCACTGGGCTGTCCCCCTAGTCCAAAGCAAGATCATTTCTGATTCAGGAACCCTTCCAAAGGAGCTCTTAATAGTTGAACTGTAATTATGAAAGTTTAAATTATTTTAATTTAAAATAACAATAATATAGGATTGTAACTCATAGAAAAATCAAACTCCATGAATGCAAACTGATGCAATAAATAAATAAAGAAGAAATAGGACAGCTTCCTTACTGTAGAATGCCAATTGACGGGTGTAGAGGAGAAGGGGGAAACACAGAATTGCTGTTAAATGCCATTGTAATGACTGTTGCCCTGGATCTGTTGATGGATGAGATGGCTACTTTTATCAATACTGAAGTTAAGAACTACCAATGAATTTCTTGACTCTCTACTGCTTGCAGTTCAGACATCAATGCAAGTCTTAAGACCCTTCACAAAATGGCCCCAACCAACTTTTCCAAAAGCATATCTCCTTTGCTTGCCTTCCACTACAGCTGTAGTGGATCCTTGTTGGTCCTTGGGAGGAAGGTCATGCTTCTGCAGCTTTGTCTTGCCCACTCAGCATCATGGCCTAGAACCTTCTGCCCTCTGGGCTCTCTGGCTATGTCATTCTTAGTCCTCCTTCAAGGATCAGATTAGCCCTTATCTATTCATTCCTTGTACTTTCCCCCTACCATCTCAGTAGACCCTCTGCCTATGAATTTCTCTGCATCTGTCTTCAGGCTTTCAGCAATAGTCATATACCATGTTGGCTGTCACCATCAATCATGTGTTCTGTTTAGGGTTTTGTTCTTTGGTCATAAACTGTCCATGCTTTACATTTTTCTCCATCTTCCCTAACACTTAGTTCAGTTCTGGTGCATAGTAGGTGCTTGTATAAATAAATCGCTATTAGAAGAAGACAATTACTAGTTGTTATGGTAAAGAGGTCTATACCTCTTACTGTGAGGTTGGGGGGATCACTATAGCATTCTGCTTGCTACCACCATTCTAGGTTCTTTGCAAACAAGAACTCAGTTAATGTTCAAAACAACCCCAGGAGATTTGTACCATTTTATTCCCTTGAGGAAACTGTGGCATAGAGAGGTGAAGTGGCCACTTGAAGCTCAAGGTCACACAGCTAGGAATTGTAAGGGTCAGTGTTCTAGCTTAGTCGGGGTGGTCCCAGATTCATGCTCTTAACCTTCTAATTAAACTTCCTCTTCATAATAATAGAGTTTAATTAGAGCTGACCGTAAATGCCTGGAACTTTGCTATATACCACACAATTTTCTTACTTAATTTTACAAGAGTCATATGAGGGAGCTTCATCTCAAAATTTTGCAAATGAAGTAAACAAGGTTAATTAACTATTCCCAGAGTCCTAGGCCAAAAGGTAAAGGAGATTCAAAGCCTGGTCTGTGTGGCTTCTAAGTATTCATTTAAGCATTCTGCTCTGTCATGGATGTCCTTGCGTCGTACCAACTTTTTGCTATCTGTCCTGTTGCTTAGAGAACCCACAGTTTACTGTGCTCACACCTCGTGTCCTATCAGCTGCAGCAACATTTCCTGTTAGGCCACAGTCTGCCATGACACTGGTTTTTTAGCTTTTCTTTGCTTAAAGGGAAACCTCTATGGTCAGATACAGCTAAACAAGTAGCTTTCTCCTGCTGATGCTGGTTCTGAGGCTTCTGGGGATTGTATTCTCTAAGATTATGTTGCAAAACATTTTTGGGGGGTTGGTGATTAGCATGCATACATGTGTCTCTCTCTGTATAGCCAAGTCTCTCTGTATAGTGCACTAGAGTATGTACTTAAAACTTTTTCTAAAACTCAATTCCACAGGTGATAAGCACACAGTGCATATGCTGGAAAAACTTATTGTATGGTCAAAGGCCATGTTTTGTCAGTAAGAAGAAAACAAAGAACACAGTGAAAGAGAGGAGGGAGTACTTTACCAAAGATATATGGTGGGCAAATAAACATATGAAAACACACTCAAAGAGAGGAATTCAAATTAATACTATAATAAGATATTACTGCATACTTATTAGAATGTCTAAAATTATAAAGGTTGACTATGCCAAGTGTTGGCAGAGGTATGAGGGGATAGAAACTCATATACTGTTGGTGGGAAAATAAAATGGTACAACTATTCTGGAAAACAACTTGACAGTCACTTTAAAAGTTAGACATCCACCATCTACTCCAATTGTAGCTATAATCCTAGAGATATAAAAGCATATGTCCATATAAAACTCATTCATGAATGTTTGTTACAGCCTTATTTTTTTGTTTGTTTTGGTTACTAGAGATTGAACCCTGGGGTGCTTTACCACCCAGCCACATCCCCAGTACTTTTGTTTTTTAATATGTTCACTTTTTTTATTGATCCAACATCATCTTACCTAATGAAGGAATTCATTGGTTTACATTCTTTCACACATACATTCGCAATGATAGAGTAGCTTAAACCTGATCTTTGTCCCAGATCTCCCCCCATATACCCACTCCCTGATCTCATGTCTCCTCTGTAATTCCCCCATGTAACAAATATAAATGACTATATACATGTATTTTACTCATGGAAATTGCTAGATTTATATGCCTGCCTGAGTATATTTGGTCTTCTCATGGGAGTCAAGTGTACTCTACAGTACTGAACACTCCCCTTTTCCCTCCCTCTCCTTCCCTTTCTCCCCCACCCACTTCATAGCTATAGTTCCCATAACTTATGTGTTACTTCAAATTTAGTAGATCTATTAAATAAACTTGACTAACTTTCATCCTATGTTAGATTTTACTCTAACTGCCACATATGAGAGAAAAGTCTACGCTAAGTGTCTGTATTTGACTTATTTCACTCAGCATGATTTTTTTCATTTCCATCCGTTTACCTTCAAAGGTCACAATATTGTTCTTTTTTATTTTTCTGGTTCATATTTTTGGGGTTACACCTTTTTGTATTAAGTAGTTAAGCTGTTGTACAATCATAAATACTTATAAAGTACCAATATGATATGCATTTGATCCAAATCCATAGTCACCCCCACGTTACCCACACCATCTCTTGATTCTTCTATATTTCTCCCTATAACAGTTATAAATGTATATATATATATATATATAATTGTGAATTTTCCAGAATTAAATGATTGAATAAGTATTATTTGACTTCCGGGGACCCTTAAAGAGTGTGTTACATTATTGATTGTCTCCCTAGATCCCTTCCCATCCTCTCTTTCCCTCCCCCCACCAACTTTCCCTTACCCCTGCCTCTCCCTTCTCCCCTCTCCCTGTTACATACCTATGGTATGTGCTGCTAATTTTGACAACCTTACACCCAAGCCTGGGTTTTGCTCTAGCCTCCACAAATGAGGGAAAACATTTGACCTTTGAATCTCTGGGTTTGGCTAACTTCATTCAGCATGATTTCTGCCATTGACATCCATTTACCTTCAAAGGCTGCAGTATCGTTTCTAATAGCTGAGTAGAATTCCATTGTGTGTGTGTGTGTGTGTGTGTGTTTGTGTATATATACACATAATCAGAGCTTTTTGATCCATTCATCCAGTGAGGGGCATCTGGGTAGGTTCCATAATTTAGTTATTGTAAATTGAGTGGCTGTGAACATGGATTTTGCTGTGTCGCTGTAATGTGCTGATTGTAACTCCTCTGGGAAAATACCCAGAAGAGGGATAGCTGGTTTGTAGGGTGGCTCTAACCCTCGTTTTTTTGGAGCCTCCACACTGCTTTCCAGAGCAGCTGTACCAGTCCGCAATTCCACTAACAGTGTGCTAGTGTTCCTATCTCCCCATAACCCCTCCAGCATCTGTTATTGTTTATATTCTTCATCTTTTCCGGTGTGACTGGAGTGAGGTGAAATCTTAATGTAGTTTTGATTTGCATTCCTTTGATTACTAGTGATTTAGAACACTTTCTCATGGATTCATTGACTTGCTTGATTTCCTCTGTTGAGAAGTTTCTGTTTAGTTCTCTGCCCCATTTATTGGTTGTTTTTGATATTAAGTTCTTTGAAAATTTTGGATATTAGTCCCGTGTCAGAGGAATCACAGGCCATGATTATCCCATTCTGTAGGTTCTCTCTTGATAGTTTTGACCAATTCCTTGGGTGAGCAAAAGCTTTTTATTTAGATTTTTAAAGAGAGAGAGACAGTGAGAGAAAGAAAGAGAAGAGAGAATCAATTTTACCCAGTTTTTCACATGGCTCTAGCCACTCCAATACCTGCTATGTACATGGTGCTGGGGTTCGAACCCACGTACTTGTGCATGCCAGGCCAGCACCGCAACTGTGAAGCCCCTGCTCCAGCCCCGAGTAAAAGCTTTTTAGTTTAATGACATCCCACTCATTGAGTCTTGACTTTAATTCTTTGGCTTTGGGAGTGTTATTGAGAAAGTCATCGCCTATTCCTACATGCTGGAGTGTTGGTCCTAATTTTTCTTCTAGCAGTTATATGGTACATAGTTTAATTCCAAGTTCCTTGATCCATTTTGATTCGATTTTTGCACAAGGTGAGAGATAAGGATCTAATTTCAGCTTCCTGCAAACGGCTGTCCAGTTTGTCCAGCACTATTTATCGAATAGGCTGTCTTTCTTCCAAGCTATATTTTTGCCTCCTTTGTTGAATATTTGATGGTTAAAGATTTGTGGGTTTGTCTCAGTGTCTTCTATACTATTCCATTGGTCTTCCTTCCTATTATGCCAATATCGTGTTGTTTTTGTTACTATAGCCCTCTAGTATAATTTCAGGTCAGGTATTGCTATTCCTCCTCTTTAATTATTTTTTGGTAACTTAGCAGTGCTTTGGCTATTCTGAGTTTCTTATTGTTCCAAATGAATTTGGGAATTGATTTTCCTATACCTGTGAAGAATGACAACATTAGTATCTTGATGGGGATAGTGTTGAATTTGTACTGCGCTTTTGGCAGAACAGCCATTTTAATTATATTGATTCTGCTTAACCAAGAACATGGAATGTCTTTCCATCTTCTCAGGTATCCTCCAATTTATTTCTTCAATGTTCAATAGTTTTCATTGTAGAGGTCTTTTACTTCCTTTGTTAGATTAATTTCTAAGTATTTTATTCTTTGTGAGGTTACTGTGAATGGGAGGGATTTCCTGATTTCTTCTTCAGCAGAATTGCTGTTGGTGTACAGGAAAGTTATTGATTTATGGGTGTTGATCTTGTATCCTGCCACTTTGCTGAATTCATTTATAAGCTCTAGAAGTCTTCTGATGGAGTTTTTTTGGTCTTCTAGGTATTGGATCATATCATCGGCAAATAGAGACAGCTACACTTCCTCTTTTCCTATTCGAATCCCTTTGATTTCCTCCTTTTTTTCTGGCTAGGGTTTCAAGGACTAAATTGAGTAAGAGTGGTGAGAATAGATAGTCTTGTCTTGTCCCTGATTGAGTGGGAATTCTTTCAGTTTTTCTCCATTAAGTATAATATTGGCTTATCCTCAGCACTTTTTATTTTTTATTTTGAGACAGGGTCTCACTAAGTTGCTTAGGCCTTGCTAATTGCTGAGGCTGGTTTTGATCCTGCAATCCTCCTTCCTCAGCCTCCTGAGTTTCTGGGATTACAGGTGTGTACCACCACGCCTGGCTGTCACAGCTTTATTTGTAACAGTCAAAACCAGAAGGTGACCCAAATATTCAACAAAAGACTAGTGGAGAAACTGATTGTGTGTATTCCTACAATGGACTACTAATAAATGAAAAGAAGTTAACTATTGCTATGCGTAACATGTATGAATCTCAAAATAAGTGTGGTGAGTGAAAATTTAAAACAGAAAAAAAAGAGTACATACTGGTTAATTCTATTCATGTAAAATTCTAAAAAATATGCACTGATCTATGGAGACAGAAAACAGATGAGTGGCTGCCTGGGGATGGGGAGAAAGGCCAAGAGGTGAAGTTGGAAAGAATTACAAAGGAAAGAGGAAACTTCTGAGAAGGGTGGATTGGTCCATTTACCTGGATTGTGGCAATGGTTTCACAGGTACACAGGTACGTCAAAACTTGCCAAATCATGAACCTTAAATGTAGTTTATTGCAAATCAGTTATGTTTTGCATGTAGGAGGCTTTGTATTTGGGGTCTGGCTGACCCAAGTTCTTTGCAGTGTGAGTAGCTACCTTGGACCATTTTGCAGAGACCCCCTGCTCTCTGTCTTCTTGAGGAGTTGGTCCAGGAGAAGTCAGCAGGATTTAAAGCACCGTCCTTCATTTCTAGTGAGGTAAGCAGCATCTGAGAGTAAAATTTGTATGTATCAAGATGCTTTAGAATGTGATGCTTAGGCTGAGATTTCTCATCATTTGAATATTAAGAAGACAACCCCCTAATATTAAATCTTTAGCTTGAAAGCCTCAAGGCCAGGCGTCTGCATTCTAAAGAGCCATATGAAGGTATTTAAGATTCTCTTTGTTGACCAAAGAGCTTATTATCCATGGGATGGTCCTTCTTATGGTACAAGGTCAGAGGAGGAAATGCGATAATGTGGGAAGGAGTGGGCTGCATCAGGGCAAAGCCAAGGCACCACTAGGAAGTTGTTTGCACCCCCAAATCTCTCACATCGAACTGTTGTGTTTTGACTTGCCTCTTTATTTTGAAATTGAAATATGGAAATAAGTTCCTGTTATTTTAGAGTTCAGATTAATTGAGTTTTGTTTAGTCAGAAGTGTCTCATAATTGGAGAAGTCCTCTCTGAATGGTATCTCAGAGGAAATAGATTCTGTGAGGGTGTGCAAATCCGTAGTAGAGCTGAACAAGTTTTCCAAGAAAGGCCAGAAAGATGTAAGGCTGGTGAGTGAGCTGGTGAGCTCACATTAGGACGAAAGCATTGCTTGCTTCATGTTTGAACGTGGCGGCTACTGTTCCTCAGAACAAGGCATCACTAACAGAAGATCAGTTCCCTGAAGTTGAGGAAATCTAATGATTCTGAATTTTTCTACCCCTACCATGGAAGACAGTTCATAGGCCATACTCAGCAAATTGGTTGAAACTCTCTGAGCCTTGTAATATAAAGATACTGACACCTACCTTGCATTAGTGACCTGAGGATTAAAGAAGATAATATAAGGAAAGTGACTGTCAGTAGCATGGATTTTCATTATATGGTAGTATATAACAAGATAATAAAGTGAGATTCTTTTTGTCCCTGTTCAGTTGAAGCTGTCAAAGGGACCAGAACCAAAAGTAGGTGACAAGTACGCCCACATCACAGCAATGTGAGACACGCAAAGAGGTGGCCAAAAGCCAGTACTGAGATCCCAAGCTCTTCTGCCATCTGGAAGATCTAAAAAGGCTGAAGAACTTGAGAGACCAGTAGGAAATTAGGGGGAGATTCTTTGGGTAAAGCAATTGCAGTGAAATGGAATTTTCCTTTCTCCTCCACAGGCATGGTGTAATGGGTGCTTCCTTTGACCCCAGGCAGACCAGGATGGGCTCCAAGAAGACCATAACCTGTGTCCTCTGGAGTCTGTGTAGCCCAGAGACTGCTGGCAGATCATGACTGGAAACAGCTGAAAGGCCAGAGCTGTGATTGACAGGTGCCCTGGAAGCAGAGACAAGGAGAGGGAGGTGGCTATACTGGAATCAGCCAGTGTGCCTGCATTGTCATGGCAAAAGACACAGGAATGAGTTTGGCAGTGTGGGCCGCAAAGATGCCTGCCTGGACAGCAGGGGTAAGATCTCAACAAAGGGTCTGACCAGGGATCCTCAGAGGTTGAAGGTAAAAACATAAGCAAACCAGCCATAGCAACCCACAAAGCCTGCCTCATGGGATGTACAACTTAATGTTGTTGGGGTGAGGGTGGGTAGGCAATGTCTCTGAAAATCCATCAAAGCACCCTGAGGAGGCACTTTGAACATCTGCAGGCCAGGAGGAGACCAACAGTAGGTTAGGTTCCAAGAAAGGGGGACTTTCCTGCTCCTTTCTCCCTTTTGCCCCCATCATACTTCAAAGCACTGAAAAGAGGAACAGGGCCACTGGTTAGGCACTAGAGAGGCCCTTGCTACACCAGTTACCCTAACACCACAGGCTTCTCAAGCCTCACAGTCTGATGTATATAAGACAGACTCCTCAACCTTAAATGAGGCTTGGAGCACTGTGGGCAAAGGTATATTTTAACTGCTAAGTTGAGATGGGGTTTTGACTTGAAGTGACTGGAGAAATCGTTACCATCTAAGAGAGACTGGAAACTATGATGGAACCAGCCTGAGAGTCCATGCTGGGATGGGGAAAGGTTTAGTTCTAGAGAACCGATTTGAATGTGTTATGGGAGGAAAACATTAAATGCTTGTTGTAGCTGTTTGCTGCGAGTCTGGCTTGGTCAACACAGTGGTTTTAGTGGCTCTTCTTAGAACAGGAGATATTACTCATGTAAGCAAATTTGGCAGCTGCAAGGGTTGCTCACTGTGTGTTCCCAGCTCTGTCTCCTGGGCACATGCTAGGTCTACACTTCTCAACTCTTTGGGGTTGGGTGCTCTCCTGTGACCAGTTCTGGGTTGAGCATTTCATCGCTGATGCAGGACTTCCTGAATCTCTTTCTGAATCTACAAGACATATTTTGTAGCCCCTGAGTAGCCTCAAGTCACCAATGAGCCCTCAATTTAGGTATTCTAAATTGAAATGTGCTGTGAGCATAAAAGACACATCAGATTGCAAATACTTAGTACAGCGGCTGGAGTGGTGGCTCATTGGTTATAGTGCTTGCCTGGCAGGTGTGAGGATCCAAGTTCAAACCCCAGCACTACATATACAATTTAGTGTCAGAGCAACAAAGGCTCTATCTCTCTCCCTCTCTTTCTCTCTCTCTCTTACACAGTCCCTCTCTTTAAAAAAAAGACCATACAAAAACAACATATAAAATAACTCATGACTAATTTTTTGTTTATTACTTGTTGCAATATTATTTTGAATAAGTAAGTTAAAATATTATTAAAATTTACTTCAACTACTTCTTTTGATTCTTCTAAATTTGGTTATTAGAAATTTTAGAATTACATACATGGCTCTCATTTGTGATTGGCCTTATGTTTTTATTGGACAGTGTGGTTCCTGATAGTCATTTCTCTCTCAGACTGGCAGGTTCCTAAAGTAAGGATGTGGAAAACACAGAGTAGATCTCATGATCAATCAACAACAGATTCAGAATGTAAGAAAGAAACGAATTCTTTCTGTTTCATGTCATTGTGGTTTGGGATTGTTTGTCATTGCATCACTAATACTATCCTGATTTGTTCTGCTTGGAAGAAGAATGTCAGCAGAGGTGAAATTTCTTGCATGTTCTCTGAAATCTTCACAAATATCTAGTTTTCTTCTTTGAATTCTTCATCTTCATACCTGACAGCTAGAAATGGAAGAATCTTTTTGGGTTTTTCTTGTCTTCCTTATTGAACCTTCATTTAGTAGTAATTCCGAAGGAAAATAGCAAAATCAATGTCACTGTGTGATATTTTCTTTTATTATCAGTTTTTCAATGCACAAGGAGGACAGCTTCCTGTTTGTCTTATGGGTGGGTTACAAATGAGGCAACCATGAAAAGACTCATGGTCCAGTTTGGTCATTTGTTTCTTATCACAGTGAGTGTTATGATTGGATAGACAGTGTACCTTTTTTGTTGTTGTTGGGCTTTCCTTTCCTTGTCTGGCTGTCCTTTCAAAGTTGTAAGTTTCTGGGATTCTTATAGCAAATGTTAATCCATTTGGGGAGATTCCGGGTCAAGATCTTTCCTTTTTTTTTTTTTTTTTTTTTTTTTTTTTAAGAGAGAAGGACAGTGTTAGAGAGGGACAGAGAGAATCAATTTTTATTGAGTTTTTCACATGGTTTTCGTTCTCTGACACTTAATTGTGTACATGGGTGCTGGGGTTTGAACCCATGTACTTGCACATGCCAAGCAAGCACCATAACCACTGAGCCATCACTCCAATCCAGATCTTTCCATCTTAATATTGGATTTGAATTCACTTGTATTTTCTGTGAGAACATTCATAGCTTTTTCTTGATTCTTAAGCCAAAAGTTTTTCAATAGGGAGAAAGCACATTTGAAAGATATGAGAGATGGTAGTACATAATCTTCACCTTGCTACTTAAGGAATATGGTTTAAACAGTTACTTTTACAATTTTCTGACTCTTTGAAAAATCTTTGGTGGGACAGTTATAAATGGGATGGCTGGGTTGGAGTATCTGATTTCATTAAGGTTTGGCAATAGGTAATTAGTAGATTCTTCCATCACTATTAACCAGCTGGGTGATCTTGGGTAAGTGTCTTGCTGCCTGGGCCCCTTCATTATATATTTACAATAGAATTTCACAAGCTTGCTCTGACTACATCGTGGAAGCTTTTTCGAGGCCAACATCCCTGGAAGAATAACAATGGTCACTCCTGTGTCATAAGCCAAGAAAGAGATGATTAGGTTTCAATCATAACCATGAAGGTGAAGCAGGTAGGACTTAGGTTCAATGGATAGCTCCACAAATATTTATAGAGGGTTCCTCATATGTTAGCAATTATGCTAAGATGGGAGATAAGTGAGCCTTACTCCCTGACCTCAAGGAACCCTCCTTCTTGGGGACAGGAGAGCTTCTAAGCGAAAGATTTCAACATACTGTGATTGTTAAGGGCTATAATGGGCAGAAGAAGAGGAAGAAATGGGCTGTTCAGAGAAGGCTTCCTGGAATTGGTGATAATGGAATAAAGTCTTTTTTTTTTTTAAGAAGACAGTGAGAGAGAGAGAGAGAGAGAGAGAGAGAGAATCAATTTTTGTTGAGTTTTTCACATGGCTTTCATTGCTCTGATGCTTAGTTATGTATGTGGATACTGGGGTTTGAACCCATGTACTTGCGCATGCCAGGCAAGCGCCGTAACTGCCGAGCCACTGCTCCAGCCCCTGGAGTAAAGTCTTGAAGGGTGAAGAGCATCTATTAGCAAAGAGAGTGTGAAACAGATCTGAAAACTACTTAGAAGAATGAACAAGGCAGGAAAGACACTAAGATGATTTCCAGTGTATGGCTTCGTGACCTGGAAGATGATCATTTCATTAAAGAGTCTAAGCAATAAAAAAGAACTGCCCAGCTGATGGAAGGGATGACACATTTAGATGGGGAAATACTGAATTTTAAATTCCAGCTGGAGGCTAGAAAGGTGACTCAGTGGTGGAGTGCTTGCTTGGCATCTGTGAGGACCTGGGTTCAAACTCCAACACCACACACACAGGTAAATGTTTGAAAAACAAGCAAACAAAAAATCAGATGAAAAATAAATAAAATTGATTCTTTTTCTCACTCCCAGTCTCTCTAAAAAATAAAATAAAATTCTAGTTGGGAATCAAGGAGTGAATGCCCAGTAGTTAGGGACTATAGGACTGGAGTACAGTATAAATGCTAAAACCAACTTTCAGATTCAGGAGCCATGTCGGTGAGCATTTGAAAGTGTACGAATGAATGGGAACATCTAGGTATGACAGGAAGAGCCCATGCATTCATTCACTCATCTATTTAGTACTTATTGAGATAGGAAAATAAAAAAATATTTTTTTTGTCAATTAGGGAAAATAACTTAAAAATTTTGGTTGATTGTACACATAACAATATTGTTAAAGTTTACAAGAATTGCATCATATTTATTAATATAATCATTTGATTTTACTCTCTATTGTCCAGTTCTTCTATTCCACAAATGACAAATAATTATGCTTCAAAAGAAATTGATGCAATAAATTTTAATTGACCATCTCCTGAGTTAGGTGGTAAGTGTGTGCCCAAAAGTCAAGACCCAATCATATCCTCTAGGGCTTAGCATCTGCTTATAGAAATTAATGGCAATGAATTGTATAGATGAGCGCTGTGATGGGATTATATCTCCATTTCAAGAAAATACATTAAAAAATAAGAAAATGGACATATGGAAGAGAGTCTAGAAAACTGGCTCGGGGTTCAATTTATACAAAATGAATAAGGATTTTGAGCTTTGTCCTTTTCTCTTGTAGGCAATGGGGAGCCAATTGGTAAAGTGGACACAGTAGCTAGCTTGAAGGAAGCTGGCTGAGGAGATGGATAAGTCCTCCAGTGCACTAGAGTGGCTCATCTTTACGGGAGGTAATACGAGTGTCAACAATAGAAGGGAAGATGAACAGAGAATTGTTTCATAAGAAGAATCTACAGATCAAACAAGATGGTGACTGAATAAGATATGAGAGTTAAGAAGTACGCTTGAAACATTGAGAAGAGCAGTTCCTTAACAGAAAAAGGAAAGTCAGAATGAGGTTGGTTTTGGGACCTAAGTTTGAAGGTAACGAGAGAGTAAGGATACAGGATATGCTTAGACTCATGAGCAAGGAAGTAAGAACTAAAATTCTAGCAGATGTGTTTATTTGCACCCCAGAAAACCAAATAATCCCAACACAATCAATTTCAAAGGGCGATCATCAGAAGCAAGGGATCAGGGGACAGGAGGAGGTGGGAGGAGAGTGCTGGGGGGAGATATTGGCCAAATTATGTTGTCATATTGTGTGTGTGCAAGGATAAGTAACAACAAATCCCATCATTATGAACATCTTTAGTTCACCAATAAAATTAAACAATAAACAAACAAAAGAATAAGTAGAATTAAGAATCCAGTACAGTGGTATGTTAGGATAATAGAATTCATGGATGGAAATCAGAGGCAGGGAGTGAAAATGTTGTATACAGAAGTAGAGTCTCAGAAACTTGGGGAGAAGAGAGATTCTGCAAGAAAAGGAAGGGATCAATTGTGTCAAATGTACAGAGTTAAGGGGGCTGAGATACTTCAAAAAAGACCATTTGGTTTGGTCATGAAAGCATCCCAGTGATCTTTAAGGCTTCAGTTAAAGAAGGATGGTAAGGAGACAGACAAGTCAGTACTCAGAAAATGGGGAAGGATGGCTAAAAAGGGGAAGCAGTGGTCATAGACTATTCACTCCTCAAGTTTGTCATAATGAATTAGAGTATAAAGAACTGGTTTGTGACTTCCAGGAGTTGTAGAGTAACTTATTCATTTTTTTGTTCAATTTGCCCAGATTTATTAGAGCCCACTAGGTGCCTTTTCACTGCTAGGCAAATAAGGCATGCAAGATCCCCACTACTGTGAAACTTGCCTTCTAGAGTGGGAGATACAGTTCTATAAACAATGAAGACAGTCTTAGGTGCTAAAAATGCTATGATGAAAATGAAGCAAGGCATGAGATAAGCACATTCTAGATCCTGAGGCAAGACTGAGTGCTGAATGTTCCAGGAACAAAGAAGGCTAGAGTGTCTGGTGTCTGATAAAATAGGGGACAGTGATGGGGGACACCAGAGAGGTGAGAATAACTGGGTTTTGTTCTAAGTGCAAGAGGGTATCACGGGCAGATTCTAAACAGAGAAGTGACATGAAAATTTTCTTTGGTTGCTTTGTGAAAACTGGACTGTGGAGGGCAAGAGTTAAAGCTGGCAATATAACAGGAAACTGCCAAATAATACACCCAAGAAATATAGGCGGTTTAGACCAGACTGGCAGCACTGCAGATGGTAAGAAGGGGTCATATTTGGGATATATTTTGGTGGTAGAATCATCAATGGGGCACACTAACTGATGTGGGAGGAAGGCATAAAGGGAAAGACAAATGAAGGATGACTCCTAGGTTTTGGTTCAAGTGACTGGATAGATAGTGGAAACTTTGCTGAGGCAGGAAGCCTGGGTAGGTGCAAATGTGGGTGTGGTAGGGGTAGGAATCAGAGGTGTTGTTTTGTTTATCCAGGACATGCTTTGATTCACCTTAGTAGAGGTGGGGGTTCAGAGGAGTGGTGAGAATCAGGTGAAAGATGCTTCTAGAGAGGAACGTTTATAGATTGCAAACTAATGGCAGGAATATGCTGAAAAGAAGATAAAACGAAGAGGGAGGGCTTGGGAGGAGGTGTAGAGGAACTGAATCAATGGCCTAGGCAGAGAGCTGACCATGGAAAGCAGCAGGGACACCCTGATGTGAAAAAGGAAACAAAGACAGGTATAAAAATGGAGTTCTTTAGAAATCAAGAGAAAGAGGACACAGCTTGTGCTGAATATTCTCTGACATCCCTCTAAAGTAAGAGATGAGATTATCTGCTTAGGGTGATTTGGGTGAGAGGAATTGTTTGATGTTTGAGGGAAGGAATTTTGGAATAGACATTCTAGAAACTCGGTTGAGAGTAGAAAGCAACTACCTCTATGCAGTATAAAGAGTAGGAAAAGCCCTCAACCTTTGTATTAGTCTGTGTGTTGCTACGGTAACGAAATACTTGAGACAGGCTACTTTGGAAGGAAAGAAGTTTATTTAGCTTACAGCTCTGGAGATTCAGATGCATGGTACCAGCGTTAGCTCGGTTCTGTTGAGGATCTCAAGGTAGATCACCATGGCAAAATGAGTTTGAGAGGGAGGATCACATAGCTAGGCAGGAAGCAAGAAAGAGAGAGTCAGGGGTCATGCCAAGGCTTTTATTACAATTGGTGCCCTCAAGAACTCTGAATCCACAAGAACTATCTTAATCACTTTCTAGGGCAGGGTCCCCAATGACTAAGTCCCCACCTCTCAAACCACCTCCCACCACTGCCAAGGAGATCAAGCTTATAGCATACGAAGCTTGGGTGCGTATCCAAACCATAGCAACCTCCTTCAGAATTCGTAAGTGATCAGAAGGCAAGAATGAGGAATTCATTAGGAATGATGTCAGCACCCAGGTTGGTGTGAAGTCTCTAGAAGTAGGTTAAGGATGTGCTGGTAGATCAGGTTCAGGGTATGTGTGACATCCAGGCAGCGAGTCTGGAGGACCCACAAGGGCCTCAGTATACTGAGTGGAGCTGAAGGGCGAGGTTCCTAGTGCTGGCCGAAAGCTAGGTGTGTTTGCTGCAGCATAAAGGTGTAGAAGTGCTGCTAAAAGTGTCGGCAGCTACCCTGGGAGTCTGTTAGAAATGCAGAAGCAGGGTGGGGATGTAGCTCAGTGGCAGAGTGCTTGCCTAGTGGGCATGAGGCCCTGGGTTCAATCACCAGGACCTGGGGTGGAGGGTGGGAAGAAAAGAAATGCAGAGGTTGGGGTCCCAACCCAAATCTCAGTCAGACTGTATATATATTTTTAAAGTGAGAGAGAGTGGGAGGGAGAGAGTTAATTTTATTTATTTATTCATCTGATTTTTGTTTTTCCATCATGCAGTTATGTATGTGGTTCTAGGGTTTGAACCCAGGAACTTGCACATGACAAGCAAGCACTCTACCACTGAGCCACTGCTCCAGCTCCAGACTGCATTTTAACCAGATTCCCAGGTGATGTAATATTCACATAAAATTTGTGATGTGCCACGCTAGGGAATTGAAACTTTCAAAGGTTAAGTGCTGTTTGAAAGTTCTGCTGAAGACCAGATCTTGTGGAAATATTTGATTTATTTTATTTTCTAACATATCTATTTTTTCTGAGTTTAAAAAAGAGCACTGAGTGTTTTTTCATGTATGAAGAAGGGTCTAATACTTCACCACATTCTTAGGGCTTGTTGCAATCTGAGAAGGAACAGAATCATGATTGTCAAGAGTCTCCCAGCAGTTGAAACTATCAGGACATTATCCCAGAGAGGCAGATTAGCAGAGAGCAGCTCTTTCCTGCGGTCTCTGTTCAGCAGCAAAACGGGCATTTGGATAATCTTACTTAAAAGGATAGAATTAAAATTCATGTAAATAACTTAGGAAAGTTCCTGGGATATAATAAAAGGTTCAAAATTATTACTGTTATATATTATGATTATATCAGGTGAGGAAGCTCTAAGCAAAGCAAACTTTTAACACAGTTTAATGGCTGTCCCTGCTTGTAAGTCTTTGGGCTATTCAGGCATAGAGTATTGTCTTAAAGGTACCCTCCAGCTAGGACAGTTCATGGGGAGAAGGACTGTGGAGGCAAGATACAGCCCAGCCCGGAAGGGATCAAGGAATGAAATGGTCAAGGAATGAAAGGCAAGGTCTAGGCAAAGGGTAACAAGACATGGAGACTTTGATGTGGATAATTACAAGCAATAGGGCGTGTCAGGTCCTGGGGTAGACTAGAAGGTCTTCCTGGCCTGTGAATGGAGTGGTCACAGAGGCAGAGATGGAAGCTATGCATTGTGCCAACAGCATTGACACCCACCTTCCAAGGCTGATCTAACTACTGCCATCTTAGATGTCCAAACTATCAGCAATGAAGACCAACGGTGAGCCCCCAGTATGGCACCATTTTCAAGGAAACCAACCAGCCACTTGGCAATATGACTACATTCCATTCTGAAAGGGCCAAGGATTTACTATCACAGGAAAAGACACTGATTCCAAGTATGGAGTTCCCTTTCCTGTCCATGGAGTCCTCAGCCAGCCAGCATCACTATCCAATGGCTACAGAGTGCCTTACTTATAGACACGGATCCCATGCAACATAGCATCCATCACAGATTTATTCCAAGCAGCAGGGAAGTAGACCTACAACCATGGGATCTGTTAGTTGTACGACTAGCACATCTCAATCACTTTTCCTCCTTCTTGAACCTCTCCTTAGTCCATCAGTTACCAAGTTCTTAATAAATGTTGAAGCCATACTTCTTTCCCTGTCTTCACACTTCTTTGTTTAGCTCTGAACCCCATGATTTCTTGCCTAAATTATTTCAAGAGCCTGATTTTTCTGCCCCATGATTGATTGGCCCCCAACCTATTTTACATGCCTATTTTAACTCTAAAGTCCTTACATGGGAAGAATTAACACTGTCTAGTAAAAAAGAATCTATTCTGGATTCTCTTATCATTTGCTCCAAGTGTTCAAGATTCACTGTAGGGCTGTTCTGCCTATTTCCTGGGATAATGTCCAATTGTGAGGGGTGCATGTGCTGTTGATGCAACATTACAGCAGGTTTGGATCTGAATACATTTTTTTAAAGACAGAGGGACAGTGAGAGAGAGAGAGAGACAGAGAGAGAGAATCAATTTTATTTAGTTTTTCAACTGGTTTTTGTTGCTCTGACACTTAGTTGTGTATGTGGTGCTGGGCTTCAAACTTGGGTCTTTGCACATTCCAAGCAAGCACTGTAACCCCTGAGCCACTGCTCCAGCCCCCTGAATACAATTTTAAAATGAAACTTTTCTATATTTCAGATAATGTTCTTACATCTTACTTCCTTTTTATATCTTATCCTTATATACCTTATTGTCTGGTTAATTTTTTTTAGTTAACTTTTTAAATGAGCTCTAATGCTTCAACTTTGGCTCAACTGAGCACAAAAGTCCTTTCTGCTACCAGTATAACCTTTCATAGTATTATTTATAACATGATTGTTAAAAGTCTTTTTTTTTCAGCTGAGTTCTATCCATTTTTTTTTTGAAAAGGCTAAAAGAGTGTATGTGTAAAAATTGTCAGGGACAAAAAGTATATTTGATGTATTTCAAATTACTGTCTTAAATGGATTAATCTCATCTCAGGTGAAAGAAACCAGCCCCCAAAGAATATGCACTGTACAATACCATTTATATGAAGTTTAAGATCGGGCAAAGTTTATCAATGTTTTTTAAAGTTAAAAGTCATTACTTTTAGGGGCTGTGATATTCTGACATAATAAGAAACAAGTATCTGGTTTTCATTCCTGGTTTCTCATACGTGGCTCCTTAAATCTTGAACTTTTTAGTGATAGTATGCTGAATTTATGCTACTGAGGTGACTCCTAGAGGATGTGGTCTGGTTACCAGAGGATCCAACCATGTGGTTAGAGAACTTTCAGTTCCCCTTCATCTCCTCCCCTTCATCTCCAAGAAAGGGAAAAGAGGCAGGAGATTGAGTTCAGCCACTGGCTAATGACTTAGTTAGTCATGCCTAACATTGAAACCTGCATAAAAACCCTTAACTGATGGGTTTGGAGAACTTCTTGGTTGGTGACACAGGGAAGAGCTGAGAAGGTGACACGTGCAGAGGGCATATCTTGCCCATATCTGGATCTGTGTATCTCTTTATCTGCTTGTTTTGGAGTGCTATCCTTCATCATAAACTAGTGATTGTAAGGAAAGTGCTTTCCTGCATTCTGCATGACATTCCAGCAAATTGTCAAACCCAAGAAAGAGGTCATGGGAACCCCCAATTTATAGTTAGTTGTTTAGAGTCCACATCACAATTTGGAACTTGTATCTTGTGTCTTAAATGGGGGACAGTCTTGTGAACCTTGTGAGCTCTGAACATATGAGATATGCACTAACTCTGAGCAGTTCGGTTCATAACTGAATTGTAAGACATCTAGTAGATGTCTGGAAAATTGCTTGATGTAAGGGAAAGCCCCACATATTTGTTATCAGAAGCATTGATTGGGAGTGGGGCTGGAGCAGGTGGCTCAGCAGTTCAGGCACAAGGACTCGGGTTCAAAGTCTGGTACCATGTACACAACAAAGTATCAGGAGCAATGAAAACTACATGAAAAACTAAATAAAATTGTTCCTTTTTCTTTCTCTTAAAAAAGTGCTGAGAGTGA
The DNA here is from genome assembly GCA_004027875.1 of Aplodontia rufa. Lineage (NCBI taxonomy): Eukaryota > Metazoa > Chordata > Mammalia > Rodentia > Aplodontiidae > Aplodontia > Aplodontia rufa. Next base: position 36,248 of record PVKS010006183.1, read on the forward strand.
GTGAATATAATTTTGTTTCTTTTAGGGATTGTAGTGCAGTAGCTGGGAATTTGCAGGAGGGTATCTTATAGGATGTTAGAAAGGTCTATAGCTTCATGGAAATTGGATATCCTTGTGTATTAATATGCAAAAGACAAATATACAAGCTGTATACTTAAAATTGGTATTTTTTGCATTTATTTAATATGTTCTTAATATTAAAATTATTGATTTCTTATTGCTGTTGTAACAAATTACCACAAATTTAGTGACTTAAAACAACACACATTTACTATCTTATAGTTCTAGAGGTTCTACAGGTTCGTTTTGTATTTTGTGGTACTGAGGATTGAACCCAGGGCCCTACACGCTAGGTAAGCACTCTATCAGTGATCTATATCCTCAGTCCAGTTCTGGAGGTTATAAGTCTGAAATGGGTCTCAAGGTGTGGGCGTAGCTACCTTGATGAACCTCCAGGAAAGAACCCATTTTATACTTTTCTGAGCTTCTGCAAGCAGCCCACATTTCTTACCTAGGAGTCCCCCCTTCCATTTTCATAGCCAACAATGGTCAGTTGAAAACATCTCTCTGGTCGTAATTCTTCTGGCTCCTTTTCCCCGACTCGAGAACTCTGTGATTACAGTGAGCCCACCTGAATATCAAGTATGATCTCCCTATTTAAATCTGCAAGTAGGTGCACAAAGGTCTTTGCCCTGCTCTCTTACGAAGGGAAATCCTTTTTATTCTTCTAATTTTACTTATTCATTTATTCTTTCAACAAATTGTTATTGATCGCCTCCTCTCAGCAACGCTGGAAAAACAAAAGCGACTGCTCAAAGGCTCACTTAATGACAGGGCTGCCTGCTGAGAAATCCATCTATGAGTGATTTTCTCATTGTAGGAACATCATACAGTGTACTTACACAAACCAAGATGGCTACAAGGTCATAAAGCAATATAATCTTATGGGACCATTGTTATGTACGTGGTCATGTGGTCCATTGCTAACAAAAACATCATTGTTTGTCACAAAGCTCTATGAACTCTAAGCAAATCTAGTTCCATTTTCTTGTCCCCATGTGGGTTGATGGCTAGATTAGGTTTTCATTATCAGGAAGGCAAAAGAATATAGCACATTCAAATTGCGACACTTTCTTAGTACTTGGACATTTTACCCACACTCATTTGACTATCATTACACACTCAAGCATCTGTTTTAAGTCATGCTCCCTCTAGACAGGTATTTTTTCCCGGCCTGCTGTTTTGTCAGAAATCAGAAAATACCTTCACAAACAATTCTCCCATTCTCTCCGCTCCCTCTTTATTTGCATTTGCCTATGAAGTTCTTATCTTTGTCAAATGAATCAGCAAAGTTGCAAATGTCCCCTTCTTTGGCTTGGCTTATGTTTTCTAAAGTGCACTGAAACAAAGGTGCTGGATGCCGTTCTGAAGTCCATGGTCTCTGTGCCTGTGGAATGCACATGCGAGGGCTGGCTGTTCATCTTCTCTGCTCCCTCTGGCCTCCTGCAGGACGGCTACAAATGCTACTTGATCGAGTGCACTTTTTTACAAAGTCTAAGTGTTCTGTAAAGCTGAAATACCTAAAATTATAAGAGTTAGTTTAAAAATAAAGCTAAAAATAAAATGAGATATACAACATGTGCGTGTGTGCATACGTATGTGTGATTAAAGAGTTAACAGACAAATTAAAGTTTAAAATGGAAAAACATTTATTTTATTTTATTTTCTGACAGTACTGGAGATTGATTTCAGAGCCTCATGCATGCTAGGAAAGTGCTCTACCACAGAGCTACACTTCCAGGTCCTAAAATGGAAGAAAACTTGAAGTAGTACGTAGGCATTATCATTGTATGATTGTCCTATTAATTAGAATGCAAACAAAAGCTTATACAGTAAACATTTTAATTCATTCAAAATGGTAGTTAGAAACTTCAGGATGTTGTCACTGGAGCATATTGAGAGAATAGGGGAAAAAAAACAACATAGAAAAGTATCTATGCTCCTGTAATAGTGGGTGTTAATTTTGGACTTGTTACAAAACTTCAATTCTAAGCCAGAAATTTTGCAAGAATAAAATACATACAAGGGTTTATTACAGAGTCGCCAGGAGTACTCTATCCTTGAAGTTTAAGAAGTGGAAAAGACTACTGCTATATATTGTAAAGTAAATATGGCACCATTGTTTAATTCCAGTTCTATGCTCTGCTTAGAGATTGACTGCACTATGTGGTGACAGCAATTGAATGAATTAGTTGTGCAAAGTTCAAGAGGTTTTTTTGAAATGTTATTTTTAAAAAATCAAACTTGTTTTATGCCATTAAAAAAAATGCTTGTGTTAGATTACTAGCAAGATTGAACTGAAGACCTGGTCTTCTGGTTGACATTTTAGTTTATCACACTTTGAATGTTCCCTCCTACATTGGCATTCATAGGTGGTTACATAAACACATTATATAATCTACTTATTCCTATTGAAATTGTGTCTTGAGGATACTCAACTGGCAAATAATAATCTGACCCACTTTGCTACACTGAAGTATTCCAAAAATAGAAATCATGGTATGAAGTAGAATTGTGAAGCTAAGAATGAAATTTCAAAAAGTTGTCTGATTCCTAACTACGAAAATGAGCATAGACTGTTCTTTTTACCATTTAACTTGAGAGTGTGGGAAAAGTCCTACAATCAAAAGTTATGAAACTGAAGTTTAACAAGATCACACAAAAAAAATAAGGTTGTTTTGGAAGAGCAGAATTTTATAAATATCTTAATAGTTGGTTAGCCTAGCTAGATATAAAAGCCAATGTGCGGGGCTGGAGTGGTGGCTCAGCGATTATGGCGCTTGCCCGGCACATGCAAGTACACAGATTCAAACCCCAGAACCCATGTACACAACTAAGTGTCAGAGCAATGAAAGCCACGTAACAAAATCAATAAAAATTGATTCTCTCTCTCTCTCTTTCTGTCACTGTCCTTCTTCCTCCCTCTCAAAAAAAGCCAATGTGCAAAGATGGTATCCCATATTTGGAAGCACCTATATTTGTGATCAGCTGTTTCCATTATGAATACAAATAAATATCTATCCTACATAGAGCATTTTAAAGCTAAGTTATTTTGCCAACAGTAATAAGAAATACAAGACCTGACAGCTACATATTAGCAAGAAGGAAGATGTGTGAAGATTTCGTTCCAAATTAAACAAGTAACAAAACAAAAAAGGAAAATGTAATATAACAGAAAAGTGTTCTTATGCCTTTACAAGTACATGATCACCTCCCTCCACCTTGGGAGAATGTTGTCTCTGTTACAGAAACTGTGAAAGTGAGAATAAGGTAATCTCATTATTAACATTCTTTGACACTGAAAGCCAGACAATAGGTCATGGTAAGAGACAGGGTCTATTCCGATTTGGGGCTTGAGAACTCAGTTCACAGAGCTACTGTACAGGAGATGCTCCTTCTGCTGGGATGGCTGGGTGGTGGAGCTAGCACACAGAGTGGGTGGGGGCGATGGAAACATACCTATTCAAACTGTTGAGATCATGGGGAAGTCAGGAAAAGTCAGGAAAGATAGGCAAGAAGGGCTGTGACTGCACCTCTCTGAGCCACAAGTGAGAGAAGAGTTAGATGAAAACAAGGAAAGTGACCTTTCCTGCTCAGTTTGAGTTTATGGAGGAGACTATATAGAGGCTCCCTGCCAATGCGGGATGAGCTGGCACAGCCAGGAAGAGAGTAGCTCTAATCCAGACTCCTTGCCTCTCTCGGCATCCTATTGAAAGCTAGTGGGTTTATCATCATGTCTACACTGGTGGGAACAGTTGCTTCACAGCGAATACTGGAGGGAGACTGACTACGGAACTGTCTTGTCTTGGAAGAGATTGGAGTCCAGAGCAAGCCATCACTAAGGGTAGGCCTGATCAGCAGGAGAGTTCTCTCCCATCCACTACTGCTGTGCCACAGAGAAGAGGCTACCCGAGCATCAGATGCCATTCAGCAATGGGTGCCAGCAGAAAGTCCAGGGACAGATCAGTTGTAGGACCATCAGACACTGTTGCTTGGGATAGCAATGATCAAAGAACAGATGTTGCATGACTTTCTCTGACACAAAGTGAGTCCTTCTGTCCTCAGGTGCCTTTTTGAATGGGAGTAGGGTAGAAGGCAGTGACAATACAAGGTAATAAGGAATTTTCCTCAAAGACCTGCTATTTAAAAATGCTTTGTTATTGAATTTATCAAAGGGTTGAAAGGAACGAATATTAAATCTCTTCCTCTGCTAATACCCAGAGGTTGTGTCTTAGGAAGAATGCCTGATAGCTTATTACATAAGTTAACACCACTTTTCTATGCATATACAAGTTGTGTAAGATAACCTACCATGGTATTCAGGATAACTAAATATTTATATTTCCCAATTTGTGTTCCATTTTCTTTTCAAAATAAAATTTCCAAAGTTATGAAATGTGTTCATACATTTAAGATCATACAACTTCTGCCATAGTTCAGTAAAAATAAGGCAAATTTGGTTCTGTCTTTGATCAGGTGATTTTTCTTGCATTCAGCCCATTTCATTCCTGCTACAGTGCTGCCTTGACTACTGGAGGCAAATGGGGTTTATGTATTTCCATATTTAAAGAATAAAATGATTCTTTGGGTACTCTGTGACATGGAATACAAAGGAAGGGAGACAAAAGAAAAACCACACATAAACTCAAACACCAAAAGGAATTTTTACTAACTGCATGAAAAAAAAAATAGACATGGATTCACTTTTTAAAAATGAGCAGAAGTAGTTTGTGAAGAATGCGTATGCCTCATTATACGGGGGTTTGGAGAAGGCGGAATGGAATATGGTTCCTCAAAAAACTAAGCCTGAGTAGTACTTGCAAGCTACTACCTTTTCTTCCCTTTCTCCTCTTATTTCTGTCCCTTTCTTCCTTCAATAAATGGGTGTCAGACCCAGTGCATATGACAAAGAACAAGACAGGCACGGTGGCACCCCGTGATGGTACATTAGGGAAGGGGACAAAGAGAAAACAAGTAGATACATATGTAAAGTAAAAGAGTTTCAGAGTGTATTGAGTTCTCCCAAAGAAGAAAACAGGAGATTGAAATCAGGAATAATGAAGACTCTGGTGGGGTCCAGCAGGCTGGAAAAGACTTACTGAGGAAATTAAGCTTTTTTTTTTTTTTTTTTTTAAAGAAAGAAGGACTGAGAAAGAGAGGGGCAAGGAGAGAGGAGGGAGAGAGACAGAATCAATTTTGTTTAGTTTTTCACGTGGCTTTTGTTTCTCCGATATACAGTTGTGGACCTGGTGCTAGGGTTAGAACCCGCGTTCTCATGCATGCCAGGCTAGCACCATAACCGCTGAGCCACCGCTCCAGCCCGAGGAGATGATGCGTAAGCTGAGACTTGAAAGTAGATGATGAACTTAGCCCAATTTTCTCAGAGCTTTCTGGCGGGGACCATTTCCACCATGCTGATTGACAAGGTCCAGGCATGGGGAAGGGCTTGGCAAGGCCACCATTCCAGGAAATTGCCACTGTTATCTCTCCTAGGAATTGGATATTTTCTTATAACGATCATACTTATAACTATGCATTTGCAGATCAAATTTCCAGAAAAATTAGTTATTGATGATAAAGACTGTTGTAAAAGTAATAATACTTCATTAGGTCTGTGGAGTATGAGGGATGATGAGAAATGCCTTTGAAAAATGTATTAATACCATACTAAAAAAGCCCAGATAACCAGAAATCCAACTTTGAAAAGTTCTTAAGAAAATCACATTTACAGGAATTAGTCTCACCCATGTTGATTATATCTAGTCCTGTTAATGTCTTACCAATTAAACAATCAAAGACATAACAGGAGATTTGTTGTTCCCACAGTACAGGGACCACTGTATATAGCCTATAATATTGGAGGACGTTTGTGGTATCCACCTAGAGGAGTCCAAGTAAATAATTTTTAAGACCCTCTACCCACAGGCCCACCATTGCTTTTTATAGGAATATACAATGAAAACAGAGAATGCTTATATTAATGGCAAATGGACTAATGTCCAGCACCTGCCCTTTCTTCAGAGACTTGGACGTAAGGGGCTACCTTGGAGATGTGGGACAAAGGAACAAAGAAACAGCATACATAAACAGTTACACATATATTATCTAAAAATCAAGTGTCCACACTGTGTACTATATGAGTGATTAAGGAACATGTTTTTCTACTTCTCATTTTGCCTTTGTTTTAAAATAGTTTAAGTTTCTACTTCTTAGAACTTAGTAAGGACACATAACTATTTTTGTAAGGTTACTAATAGTAAGGTGACAACAGCATAATTTTAGTTAATTTAGAACTGTAATACAATGCTAATTGCTTGCTTGGAAAACAGCACTAAAGCTAGACAATACTGTATTATCAAAAGCAAGAAAATTTCCTAGGAAAATGCTTGTGCAAAAACTTCTGAGTAAATACAGAAAGCTGACGTTAATGTACTCTTTAAGTGTAACACAGATAGAGGGTGTAATGTCTCAAAAAAGACATTTACGGAAAAAGGAAAAGAAACATTGTGGTTAACGTGTCAAGGAAGTATGTTGTATTGATGGCTAATGACAGGGATTACTGAGAAATTTAAAAAGAAGTCAAATGTAAAGAAATAGTTAATGAAAGTATTGTTTTGCTACCTGTATAAAAATACATCAGAATAAAGATCAGACAGCATTTTGCTCAAGCAGGGAACCGTGTCTGCTTGCAACTTGTCCTGGGGGTTCTAGATATTCCTCCACACTGACTCTACTCATCCTTCGGGGACCCAAGAGTTCTGCTGGGGCTGGCTCCTGGCAGTTTTTTGGCTTTAAAACCCAAAGTCCTGCATTCTTGGAATCCTCTTAGTCCCAGGCAAACCAGAATGGCTGGTCACTCTATCTGAAAAAGAGATCATTGCAAATAAGGAGACCAATGCTCCAGAAATAGGGGACAACTTGTACAAATGCTGTAAGGTGGGAGAATTTGGCTTGGGTAAGGAACTGGAGGGTCAGCATGTGCAAGAGGCACAAGGACAAGATAAGGTGAGAGACCAGTAGCCATCAGATCACAGTGGAGGCTCTGATTTATTTGAGGTGCACTGGAAAGCTATCAGTGAGTTTCATGTAAGAGTGACATGATTCGATAATTTAAAAGATCATGTTGGTTGCGGTATGGAAAATGATAGAAAGGGAGAGTTGGGATGACAGGGTGGTAACCCAGGAAAGAAGTGACATTTTTGAGAAGGGTAAATATAGGACACATTTGGGGGTACAGTGGACACAAATTGCATGGGTATCTTGTGGTCTCTGGTTTAGTCTCTGGGCTACACAGTTTACTATGGGGAAAATGGAAGGAAGGCACTTTCTGCCTAAATCTCCGTGTTTTATATAAACTTGTTACATATGTTAAAGGCCATTAGTTTTAGAACAATGTAACTCCTTGAAAAGAGACACATATTCCAATGCTTTTTCAGATGTGCCAGCCTGCATAAGGAGAAAGCTTAGAGCCATGGGAAGGGATTGCCATTTCTGAGTCTCTGGCATGATTACAGTTATTTCTTTTTGGAGGAAAAAGGTTGAAGGAAACGAATGATCTGCTATGCAGAGTCAGAAAGGCAAGGGCAGAGATGACAAGAAGAAAACAAGTATCTCATGTTCCTGTTTGGAGTATGGACCTCAGCACAGCTGGGCTATTCCTTGATCCACAAATCCTGTTCACCATCACAGCTTGGGAGAGAAGAAGAAGGAGAAAAGAAAAAAAGATTTGAAAAGGTACTGTGAATGGGTCTGGAGAAGTGACTCAGGGTTAGAGCACTTGCCCAAAATGCACAAGGACTTAGGTTGGATCTCCAGCACAACATACACCACTAAGTGGAGGAAAAACAAAAACCAGATTAAAAAATAAAAGTTAACTCTCTCTCAAAAGAAAAAAGTGCTGTGGACAAAAGAAAACACAATTTAAAAGAAAAACACATGAAGTTTAAAAGATTAAAAAAGGAACTATAAATAACAAGAATTGAGCTGAGCATTACTCAGAAATTAAGGAACAGATTTGCTTAAAAGTAGAAAAGTAGTAGAGACATGACTAACAAGTTAAAGAAATAGAGATTAAGGTTAACACTTAGGAATAAATTAAAAAGAAGGTAAAATGGGTACAGGTTGAGAGTAGACAAAGTGAAAAGTAAAAACTCTAGACTGCAACCGTAGAAGGGTAAAATCATCACAAAGCTAAAATAAGCTAAAGGACAAACACAGAACAAAAATAGAGAGGTGACAAAAGACTAAAGGAGGAAGTGCCTAAAATTAAAATGCTAAAATTTGCTACAATTTAACTTTAAATCCTAAGCATTTATGTAATGAAGGTCTGAAACAACAAGCTGTCATTATTGGAAAAGAAATAGAGCTGTCAAACCACATGGCTTACTAGGGTTGGGCTCTCCATTTGAGCTTCTTGGGGACAAAGGTGGCCTGAAATGCCAGGATCTGAGATCTATCAGATATCTGTTTTTTATTTTTAAAAAACAATTTTTAATTAGTTTTTCATGTGGCCTTTGTTGCTCCGAGACTTTGTTGTGCACGTGGTGTTGGGGTTCAAACTCGTATACTCACGCATGCCAGGCAAGCGCCATAACCATCGAGTCACCACTCCAGCCCCAGATATCTCTTTAATGCCAGCAGCAGTCCTACTGGTCAGCAGCAAGTCACCAGCCTGGAGCATGACTATGAATTAGAGTTGACAATGTTTCTGTTGCCCTGTCTTTGTTCCTATTTGTCACTACACAAAACTGCACAATACAAAAAATACCAGAAGGAAAAATCCTTGAGTGTGAAAATATTATTAATGACTTCTGCAACTTCAGTGACAGAAGAGATGTACTCCAGGCTGAGACTGGTAGGGAAGATAGTGAAATCACTCAGACATTTTCTTCTGGAACAGTGTTCTCCTCCTTTTGCTATAGAACACTCCTAAAGTTAAGGTAAGATTAAAACAAGACAAACAACACAACAACAACAACAACAAAATACTATCCTCCTGTGATACAAAATAGCTGAAACAATCCTAAAAAAGAACAAATTTGGGAGACTCATATTCCCCCCATTTTTTTTTTTGGAAAAAGAAAGAGAGGGAGAGAGTGAGAGAAAGAGAAAGAGAAAATCAACTTTAGTTTTTCATCTGGTCTTTCTTTCTCTGACACTTAGTTGTGTATGTGGTGCTGGGGTTCCAACCTGGGTCCTCACACATGCCAAGTAAGCACTCCAACTGCTGAGCCACAACTCCAGCCCTATATTTCCCCTTTTAACAACTAAGATAGCAGGGTACTGGCATAAGGATAGACATATAGATCAATGGAATAGACTTGAGAATCTAGAAATGAACTCACAGATTTTTGACAAGGTACCAAGACCATCCCATGTAGAAAGAATGTTTTTTTTTGCTAACAAGTGTTGTTGGTACCAAAAAAAATTCTGTATCTCACACCATATACAACAATTAACTCAGAATGAAATTAAATTTCCAGAATAGGCAGATCTATAGAAGATTATCAGTGAGTGAGATGGTGGCAGGGTGGGGCACATGGAGGTGATGTATGATCACTAATCTTCATAATGGTTCTATTAAGTAAGATATTTTTGCTATCTTAATTTTATAGATGAAAATCTGAGACACAGATAATTTACCCACACAGTTAATAAGGAGAAGTTGCAGAAATGGAATTCCTCTGATGGTTGTTGGGAGAATAACTTCTATGTAGTAAGCACTCAATTTAGAGTTGCTATCATTATAATTATTATCTATGGATATTAATCTTGAGTGATGACTTTTGAAACACGAATACATGATACTTTAGGCAGGGTCAGGAAAGTGGAATCCAAAAGTAAGTCACATTGAGATAATATTATACATCATAGTTGGACACATTTTGCTTTCCATTTTGAGACGTGGATATTGTGAGTCAGTACATGTGTGTGTTTCAATTCACCTGTGACAAGTTTATTTTTAAATGAAATGGAATATTGCACATGGACGTTGATTACCTTGCTCAATTCCCCAAGGTCCCTGGCTTGGCAGAGGGAAAGAATGAAAACATGATTTTAGAAGTGTTTTCACCCCTGGCTGAATTGTTTTTATAATTTATTTCATATGTGAGACTAGAATTTATTTACAATATTGGTTAAGGAGCGAGAAATTTCTTTATACTTAAAGACTGTTAAATTAAAAATGCTTGCTTCTAAGCTCTTGGAACCAACAACATCAAAGTTCACATCTATTAATTCGATGGAATACACTCACACCTACAGTTCAACTTCATAGAACTACGGAATCAGTGGAGACAGTGGGTTAAAGTTTTAGATACCCATGGACTATGGAATAATACCTGTATGGAAAAATATCTGCACAGAAAAAAGCCTTGGATGTTTTGTTTATTTGGGGTGGGTAGGGGTGATGAAAATGCAAAAACTGAATTTAAATATTCTTAATTGCACATTTGGAGATTAAAATAGAAACCTACTGGATGACCATCCCGGGACTGAATGGTGGAGTGGGATAAGAAATCTCTTCACAGGAGTATTATGTCTCCTGACATACTAAATTTCTAGCAGTAGAGGCTGTTTTCCATTTTGGGGTCATGTCCCTGTGTTCTCTTTCAGAAAAATCCCCACCCCCACTATCAGTACAACCCTCCCACCTTGGATGGGTAAGACTGGTCTCAATTATGTCACTTGGACACATTACTGTTGAAATTTTTCATCAGTAAACATGGCTGTAGGGAGGAACTCTCCTCCCACTCAAGTACTTTGTCTGGGTTTCCGCAGAAATATTGCTCCCTCTGCTGGCCGGTGGTTAGCATTTACCAGATCTCAAGGATGTTGTGGAAGAAAGGGTCCCTCCACACACAAGGTTTTGACCTTGTTCAAGTTACTTTACTCCTATATTTCTCCAGTATTACTTCTTTAAAATACTAATCTAAAAAACTACCTTTGAAGATACCTTCAAGACTGATTTGTAAATGAACACATAAAAGATAATGGGTGATATTAGCATTATAAGACATTTATGGGGAAGCAAGCTAGCCTGTTTAATTTTTTTAAGATTGTAAAATATGATATTCAATATTATTGATTCTCTGGATCTGAAAAAATATGTATATGCCTTATGTCATCCAAGAAGTTATAGTTATGAAGTGTAGAGTAATAATGTGATGTTTGAAAAGTTCTTAAAAATTCTCAAGAAATGTATAACAAGTCACAGATGACAAAATTCCCTTTATAAAATTCATTTTTTTATAGAGAGAGGGAGAGTGAGAAAGAGAGAAAGAGAGAAGCAATTTTATTTACTTTAGTTTTTCATGTGGTGTTCCTTGCTCTGACACTTAGTTGAGTATGCGGTGCTGGAGTTTGAATTTGCGATCCCGTGCATGCCAGGCAAGCACTGCAACTGCTGAGCCACTGCTCCAGCCCCTCAATATCTATTAAAAGTATTAAATAGAAGTTCATAGTTATTCCCTTAACATGAATATATATGCATATATATTTATGTACATACATGATAGAAAGTTGAGAAAGAGAGTTTGTGAAAAAAGGACCATATTAAAGTCAATAATTAATTACAAACTGGGAGAAATATAATTGCAATATATATCAGAGATAAAGAATCTCATTAATTTACAAAGCATTCAAAAACTGAGAAAAAAGAGATTCATACACCAAAAACTACAAGTGATTCTTAAACATACTAACTTTATGTATGAGAAACAAGATGGCCAAGTTTGTTCAATTTTACTGAATGTCTGAAAAAGTTCATGGTAAACCATTGGGGAAAAACTAAGACTGCCATTTCTCACTATCAGGTCGGCATGCATTCAGAAGTTCGAAAATACATTTTTTTGTGATCAACTGAGGGAGTTTGATTCTGGCTGGATATTAGATAGTATGATTGTTGTATGAAAGATAAATTTCTTGGGTTTGATTATGGTGTTGTGTGTATTGGCAGGTGTCCTGAAGAAATACATGCTTTGATATTCAAGGATAGACAAAAATATCATAAGATCTGCAAATCTACTTAAATATACTAGATCAAAGAAATGTGGGGGTGGAGGTGATGTGTGTTTAAATGTTGAAAAAAATCAGTGGTTCTTCGTGAGAGTGACTTTCCCCCGTGGGACATTTGGCAAAGTCCAGAGACAATTTTGGTGGTCTTGGAAGAAGATGTTTCTGGATAGAAGCTGGGGATACTGCTAAACATTCTACAATGTTCAGGACAACCCCTCCCCCCCAAACAAAGAAAATATGTTGAAATTTAACAATTGTTTATCAGGTAATTATATTGTCACGTTGTTCTTTCATCTTTTCTATAAGTTTATAATTTTTCCAAATCAAATATTCAGTAAAAAGTGAGTTAAAAAACAGATATGGTAAAAGGACTCTAGGAGAAAGAAAAACCGAACAATAGGGAAAACAGTAATTTAAAAATCTTTTTTTTTCTTTTCTTCTTTAATCAGTGAGAATGAAGAAATTATGCCCAGTCTATTCCTTAGGCAATAAAAAAATACAGCCACAGCAATGAGAGATTTTCACATTTAATTTTTAGAAGGCTTTTAAAAAGAATTTTATGCATTTTCTACCACGTTTTTACTATGTGATGATCAGACTATCATTTTGTAACATTAAAACTAAATTGAAATGAGTTAAACCGGGAAACTAGGAGCTGGTTCCTTCCCTACAGGGCTCAGAAGACTTATAACTGAAAAAGAGAACTCAGAAAATGGTTAGTATATTTTTTTTCCTCCACAAATTAATTTTTATGATACACTATAATCGGGATGGTTTGTAAAAGTCTGGTTTTATCTTATTTTATCATTCACCCTGACGCAACTGGGCAAAGACTAGGAAGCATTGGAAAATGCAGAATGAGTTTCCTGAAAAGGTGGGTTTTATTTATGGTAGAAATGGATACAAAGATGCTGAGTGCTTATCAGTAACCCAACCAGCAGGCCTTGATCGGGTTATTACCTTTTTAGTTTTAGACTCTGCTGTTCTTTATGGTTCTTTTTCTTTCTTTTTCAGTGTTATTTTATTGTGAAGAACAATAATAAAATGTGTTGATACTTTTAAGTAGTTTCCACTGTATTTTTCATCCTTCATAATTGTTATTTTCCTGCAGCTCTCCACCTGTGAGAGCTTTGGGTAGAGCTAAACTGGGAGTCAGAGCTCAGTTCTGAATTTCAAGACTTAAACAAAGATGGGGGTGTGTGGACAGAAGCAGAGAAGAAACAGAAGAATTCAGAATCAGAAGATCTAGGCACTTGAGAAACAAGGTCTTTGAATTCCAAATGATTCACTTTAAATAAGGTAGAACAAATGTTTATTTAATGAACTATTAAAAAATAGGAAGTAGGAACTTGATAGAATAGGTCCAAAATGCAGCATTCCCACCCAGAGATTGAAATGTTCGCCAGTTGGCAGAAAGAAGTGGGTCAGAGGAGAATAAAGGATTGTTACCTGAGGCATCTTTGGGAGAGTCCAGTTGGAACCCCCCTGGTATGTTTGAGGATTTCATTGGAGACAGACTTCTATTCTACAATTTTCCTGGAACCCAGGAGAAGGAAGCCCTGTGCCAGTACATTCAACCGGAAATGGGGCTTGTTGTACTGTGTTCAGGTAGAATGTGTCTGAGTTACCTTACAATGTCACCACTTGGTCAGCTTCCCTTTTCTGTTCCCCAAGGAGAGTGGAGTTGGAGGGGAATGGGACACATTCTAAGATTTAATCTTGCCTGTGAAAAGCACTCCTGCCATTTCTGCATTCATTCAATGTTAGCACATTACTTGATCTTTTGGGGTTAGGTCTGCCAGGTAAAATAACAGGATGCCCAGTTAAATGTGAATTTCAGATTTAAAAAGGAATAATTTTTTAGTATAAGTATGTCCCATCCAACATTTGGGATATACTCATACCAACAACATGATTTGTTATTAATCTGAAATTCCCATATTTTATTTGCTAAATCTGTCCACCCTGTTTGGAATTCTTCTTTTCCTTTTTTTCCTCTTTTCCTACCATTCAGGGAGAACAGCAAGCTCAAGTCACAGCATGATAATAGGAGTGAGTGTGCTGTTTCCCATTCCTAACAGCCTTTTTGCAGAGGCCTCTTACCACTTGGGATTGTATTCTTTTTTCTTACTGTATTCTTTGCCGCTGTAACTTGCAGTATGCTCTTAGCACTATTAGGAATCAAGGCATGGTGAGGGGTCTTTCTATAGCTGTTTCTGGGTCACCCCAAATCTCAATATTGCTGTTGCTCTAAAGACTGCAGCATACACTATTTGGTTTACTTTGTCAATCCTATGGCTTCTATTTTGGTGTCCCTTTGCCTTATTTCTCAGTTCTATGGCCCTCTTATGAGCTGTGGGGAACTTTCTGAGATACCCTCAGTGTCCCACAAACAGACAGAAACTTAGAGCTCCAGAAGTACAAATGAATGTATTAAAACTTCATATTTTACCCCATGACTCTCTTTTTTCTTTTCTCTCCCTCTCTCTCTCACTCTCTCTCTCTCTCTCTGTCTCTCGTTACCTTGCATTGAATCCAGGGATGCTTAACCACTGAGCCACATCCCCTGCCCTTTTTATTTTTTATTTTGAGACAGGG